>PPLZ03000006.1:389267-529108 GCA_003706705.3 Barnettozyma populi
TTTCAAAAATTTCCATTCACCAACGACAACAAAACCCAGCTGAATCTGCACGCAGTTATCTATCTGTCTTTGACAAGTCACATTTCACTCATCATCAGATATACAAGGGTATAGTCCTAACAGAGATTATACCTACAGCTATATCTACTCGCCCAAAATTCGACGAAGAGTTTTTAATCACACCTCCTTTTTCCCACTTAATTTTCCCTCATAGTTATCCGTTGAGATAGCTACACCTTACATTCGGTCATTGTCCTGTTTGTTCTACGTGAGCTGCCGCCTGACCGTCCACTAAGCTGAAACCTGTGATTTCCAACTCACAGGCTCCCACCCCCCTCACCACCCCGTTAATGTTGCGCTCTGCCGTCAGATCCCAGACTCCAATCGTAACCAAGCAAGCAATCTCACTAGCTGCATCTAAAATGTCTATTACTACAACAACTACCAAGGCTGCCCAGAGCGTCGACAGAGTCACTGTCTCCGATGTTGGGTCAGAGCCAATGTTTTCTGGCTCTAACCACAGAGGCGTTGTCTTCAACCCAGATGCCTTGCACTCTTTGTCAGTCTCCCACGTTGGCCAAAAGTTGATTGAGTTGGAGACTACAAGAGCTGATAAAATGCTCTCTGAAGCTCTAGCTTCCAAGGTTGGCTCTATCAACTCTGAGTCGTGTGAACCAGGTGAGGAGAACTCCTTCTTTGTCTGCGACCTGGGTAAAGTTGAGAGATTGTTCAAGATCTGGACCAAGAACTTACCAAACGTCCACCCATTCTATGCTGTCAAGTGCAACCCAAATATAGAGGTTCTAAAGACCCTTGCTGAACTCGGTTGTAACTTTGACTGTGCCTCCAAGGGTGAAATTGATTTGGTTTTGTCCCTTGGCGTTGACCCAGCAAGAATTGTCTATGCTAACCCATGCAAGGTTGGTTCCTTCTTGAGATTCGCAAAGAAAAATGATGTTAACCTGACCACTTTCGACAATGCCGATGAACTGCACAAGATTGCCAAGTTCCACCCAGGTTGCAAGCTGCTGTTGAGAATCATAACCGATGATGAAAGTGCCCAGTGCAGATTGAGCACCAAGTTTGGTGCTCCATTGGAGAATGTGCCAAACCTTTTGAAGCTGGCCATGGAGCTAGGTCTGTATGTCACCGGTGTGTCTTTCCACGTTGGTTCTGGTGCCAATGACAACAACTCGTTGATCAAGGCAGTCAAGGATGCCCGTGATGTCTTTGACACCGCCGAGTCCCTTGGTTTTAAGATGGAGACCTTGGATGTTGGTGGCGGGTTCTCGTACGAGTCCTTTGAGACCAGTTCCCAAGCATTGAACTGGGCCTTAGAGGAGTACTTCCCTTCTGAGACCAGTCAGAACATCAAGATCATCGCTGAGCCAGGTCGTTACTTTGTTGCCAATGCGTTCACCTTGTCCACCCATATCATTGCCAAGAGAGGCGCTGTCCTGGATCACTCCAACGCCAACCTCAACTCCTCCCCAAACATGATATATGTCAATGATGGTGTCTACGGTAATATGAACTGCATTCTCTTCGATCATCAGACGCCAATTGCCCATGTCTTGACACATCGTGGTGAGTTTGTGTACGACAAAAAGCTTGCCAATGACAAGTACAATGTTTCTATCTGGGGTCCAACCTGTGATGGATTGGATTGCATTGCAGCCAATACGTTTCTATCCCACAATGTTACTGTTGGGGACTGGTTGTACTTCCCAAACTTGGGTGCCTACACCTCTGCTGCTGCTTCTCCGTTCAACGGATTTGATGCTGATTCAGGTATTGTCTACATCAACTCAGAGAGAGGTTAAACTGTGAGAGCGATGAAATGAGTTTTTATAATACAGATTTTCTCGGTTATTGCTGATGTAGTCTATGTCAGTACCATCTAATCACATTTTCATCGATGAAATTTGTGTGGCCCTACCCAACCGTTTTTCTGATCGAGATAGTCTTGCTTGTGTAGTAGTAGTCTCGACCGAGCCGATTTCAAGACTCCGCACCAGTGACTTGCAAAGTGAAAATTTGATAAACGCGTGTAACAAGGCGAATCACAAACAGAGGTCCACAAAGCCATAATGCTCGCACAACAAGAACACGTCTCACGCCTCATCACAGTCAAGCCATCCGCTTTCAACGTGGAGCCTATTGCGCGTTTCCAAGCCGGCACGCCAAACCTGTCAAATAATAGCCTCAGCTGCAGTTCCCACAATAACATAAATATTCTCAGCGATACACCAGTGCTCTTTGGCGGTGGACGCAAGTGGAAGCTCACAACGTACCAGGAAGGTGGACTATACAACAATCCATTGAAGTACATTGTACTGGGCCACCAGAAGCAGGTCGAGGTTGATATTTTTGTATTGAGCACGTCTTTTATCGTGTGGTTAAATGGCTATTCCAAAGGTATCGAGTTGCACTACCCGTGTGTGAGTTCACATACCGTGAGAAAGAACGATCAAGGCTCACTCGAGCTACGTGTGCGTGTGCTAAACAATGGTGTCTTCCATAACAATGATAACCTGGACTACAGAGCCGACTTTGTTGAGTTTGTTTTTACACCAATCTATGGGGAGTTTGAACGCTATTACAATGACGATGTGGAGAGTTTGTTCACGTATGATAACTTTGGGCAGAATAAGGGAGACAAAATGGTGATCAACACTTTCAGCGCCATTGGGAGATGCTCTGCACTGCATCTCAGAGATGATAGTCTAGATGAGGCTCAGATGACCGGAGGAATGGAGATGAATGGGCACTATGAAATGGGCTACGTTAATGCTGGTAACGCTGACGACATGGATTACAACGAGTACAGCGGCGGAGGAGGAGGTGGTGGCGACGTGATGTGTGACTCCAAACGGGGCACCGCGAGAAGCAGAGGAGAGGACTACAATGAGGTGGGCCCCAAGAAAAGGATTAGATGTTGAGCCCATTGCATGCTACAAAAACTATCATATAATGAATGAATGATCTTGAAACCAAAAAAAAGGAATTATAGTAGTTAGTATACACAGGGTTATTTGAAACCCGTTTGGGAATACCGTCTCGCAAGTCTCTGCAAACCTTTGTTCTGGTTGACATGTTCATCGATTTCGCTGATCATCTTCTTTTCTCTCTCCTCCTCGATTCTCGACATCTCATCCGCAGTAGGAGGTAGAGCCTCATTGACAAGATCAGCCTTTTTAGCCTCTTCAAAGCTCCATATGGACTCTTGGATACCTTTCAAACCACCCAACAGAGCGCCTCGTGGAATCACACCACCAGATAGGGCCTTCAACTTCTGAATGCTCTCAGCTTCTTGTCTCAATACTTGAAACATTCTCGACACTTTCCCGATAGCAAGAATCTTGTTTCTCAGCCTTCTCCTCTTTACTGCGATCTCACTGAGGTCAGTCTCATCAATATCCATTTTATCTTCGTCAATCTTTTCCTGAATTTGGGCCAATTGACCCTCATCTAAAACTGAAACATTACCCTCCTGATCAAACACGCTCTCATCGATAGGTGTCTTCTCGTCTAATTCCTCCTCAGTACAGATATTTAGCACTGAAACCAGAATATCAGTGACTTTCTCACCGACAAAAGGTAACGACCACGTAAAGACATCCATGAAGTTAGGCAGCCAGTAAGGATGCTCCTCGTGTGCAAACTGTCGGATGTTCATGGAGTTATTACCATACTTCAGGACAGCAGCCTTATTGTTGTAAGTGTCAAGATAGTTAGGTGCCGAAAAGATGGTCAAAAGAGTAGGGAACCCAGTTTCTGGGGACCTCTTGTACATTCGGTAACCTGCATCCTGAGCCTCATGGGCTCTTATCACAGATAACAGGTTATTTCTCTGCAAGAACTTGAGAACAGCTTTAAACGTGTACGCATAAGAACAGCCCCTGACAGAGTTGGGCGTGAATAGAGCGTCATCAGAAACTTCCTCGTCATAGTCATCCGCAGGATCTGACCACAAGATGTCACACATCAAACCGCGGGTCGGTGGTTCCCTGAATCGGTTGATCTTGTTCAGATCCTCTGGTGTGTTCAAATCAGGGGAAATGCCACCATGACAACAGAAATACTGTTCATTCATCACTGCTGCAAGAGGTAAGGTGTTGAAGGATTCACACATAGCTTTGTAAATCTTGGAGTTGTACTTATGCAGACATTCCATCTTGAATGTGAAGTAGTCAGTAAGGTGTTTGCACTCGTGATTACCCCTCAGGAGGAAAAACGTGTCTGGGTAATTGATCTTCAATGTGTACAAGTACAGGACACATTCGATGGAAAAGGAGCCTCTATCGACATAATCTCCTAGAAATAGATAAGAGGTATCGGCGGGGTCACCCCCAACCTGCAACAGCTTGATCAAGTCATAATACTGTCCGTGAACATCCCCACAGACAGTAACGGGCGCAGGTACCCTCAGCAGATTGGGTTCTTTCTTCAATATATCGCTAGCCTGTGTTAGAATCCTCAGAATTTGATCATCGTGCAAACGGCCCTCTCTTAAAAGATGATCTTTCAAAAAGCCAGCATTTGGTTTCCCGTCGGCTAGAAATAGCTGCGCATCAGTGGGCTTGAAACCAGCTACTGCACGAACACCTTTGTTGACACGTTCTATGGTGGACACTTTGGTCCCATCCTCCATGACGTGAATGGACAGGTCTCTTACTGGCGTCTCCAGCTTGTTGCTCATTGCTCGCAGCGCAGCATCAATCTTTTCAGAGTTCTCCTGGGCTGACATTGTGTGGGGATTGACCTTGAAGCTCGCAGTACGTGCTGTTTATTTTATTTCCCTTCATTTCTAAATGATGATATCAATCCATTCAATCAATAACTTTAATGGCTGGGCTGAGTCTGGGCCTCTAACGGTGGTTGCGAGCACCGACACAAGATACTGATATCCAGTCACGTGAGATTGTCATTTATGAGTAACCGTGGTAACATAGGTTGTAAAAAAAATTAAACGTGATGGATGAGTTCATCGTTCTTTAACACACTCCACACAAAAGACATAGAAAATGGCTACTTTAACTATCGACTCTACTGATTACGTGGAAGCACCACAAGGGGTGCTCACTCTTAAATTTGATGACGAGAGACAGCAGGGAAACTTTGAGTTAGGAGTGACTATGGCGATTCACTCATGGGATGCCCTAGAGACAGCTGTCGTTAATGGCTGGGGTGGTCCTCATTCGGAGGAGAAGAGAGATTGGATCTCACGGATCGTGATTGACTTATTCGAAGAAAATGTGGTAGATGTACAACTCGTGGAGGACACGATACTGAATGCCATGGTTGACGAGTTTGATGTTAATGTGGAGGATGATTCCAGTTTACCAGTGGCAGCTAATGTGATCAAGTTTTACAGACAGTGTGCCGAACAGGATTATACTGAAGTGCGTGCTGTGTATGAAAGATGGCAACAGAGATCAGAAGAGAGAGCAGCGAGAAGACAGCAGCACGAACATGTGCATATCCAGGAGGACCCAGCCAACCCTGGCGCCAGCGATGATGATGATGATGAGGAGGAGGATCACAATGAGGGGGAGGTCCCACAATTGACGTCTCAACCGACTGCTGCTGAAGATGTTGAAATGGAGGATGCCTCACAGGGTCCAATCATCGACGATGACGGGTTCGAGCTGGTGCAGAAAAAGGGTAGAAGAAGACGTTAGAGTGGGGCTTGTATAGGGAGGGAAAAAAGATGCAAAAAAATGTTTGGAAAATGTAGTGCCAACACCATCACGTCTCACTCAAACTTCATTCAGTCCAGAGATGCACCCAAATCCACTGAACCATGTAACGGTAGACTCCATCATCTACGTGGCGCTGAACCCAGTTGTTCTGTGGTCGTCAATACTTGCTCTGTTGTACGTTCTTATGATCCTGTCCCTTCTCAAAAAGTACTGACACATAACAATTAGATACACACTCCCTGTATTTTGGGGACGATGCCTCGCACTAACGAGCTTCTCTTTGACATTTGCACTTTGGCTGAATGGGAGATACAAGAGGCGTGGACAATGGGACCGGTTGGGACCGAGTGACGTGGCGGTGATTACTGGTGGCTCGAACGGCCTCGGTCTAGAGCTGCTGAAAAAGCTCTTAGAAAGAAACGTGAAGGTGATCAACATCGATGTTGAACCGATGCCTGAAGAGCTCGAGGACAGAGTGGTGTACTTCAAGTGTGATTTGTCCGACGTTGATCAGGTTACTTCTGTTCTGCAGTCTATTGACGCAAAGTGCTCAAGTCCCACAATCATTATCAACAACGCAGCTGCTAGGCATAATGAGAGATTTGAGAACCTGAAAATGGAGAAGATCAACAAGGTTGTTCAGATAAATACCATAACTCCTATGATGATTATAAAAACCTTTTTGCAGGACCGCAATAGAAGGCTTTATGTCGTGAATGTCTCCTCAATCCTAGGCCTGGTGAGTCCGTCGAACCTTTCCATTTACTCATTGACAAAATCATCAATCATTTCACTACATGACTCACTGACTCATGAATTTGCCCGCAATCAAAATCTGAGGTTTCTTTTGGTTACACCAGGTCAGCTGAACACCAGGATGTTTCAGGATGTCAAGCCTCCAAAGACATTTTTTGCACCAATCTTGGACAGTGTACAGCTTGCACAGCAAATTATTCAAAAAATCGATAATGGAGAGCGCGGGGTTCTGAATGGGCCCTTGTACACCTATTTCATACCGCTACTACGAATGCTCCCATTCTCAGTGGTGGAGTTTGCCAGATGGTTCAGCAGGATGGACGTCAGCGTTACAGAAGATTCATAGCACGAAAATGGGCGATTTATTTGTTCTTTGCAAGAAAGTTATTGTCCACTGTAGTCTTGATGTAGTCATCTAGCAAATCCTGACGCAAAGTACCAAACGCATCAAAGACCTGTGTAAACTTGAGTGTGTCCTTAAATTCAGTAGCCTTTCCATCTCTCTGCACCAGCTTGAAAGATAGATTGTACTCTGGGATATACTTGTCATAAACCCCACTAATCTCTAAAGTGCTCCCCTTCCGATCACTGCCTTTGTAAATTATCTTTTTTGCAATGAACTTCGCATGGTACCAGTTCAGGGTTGAGAGCAGGAAGTACACACCCACCAGGATGGCAGAGTAGTGGAATACCGCTTCGAACTTGAACTTCTTTTCAAGGTAGTACGTGCCGGCAGCGACAATAGCAGATAGATAGCCAATGGCTAACTTGGTATCTGTGATGGCGAATGATTCAGTGTATCCCAAAGGCACCAGAGACTCTGGAAGTTTCTCATCCACCGCCTGGCTGAGGTCAACAACAGAGCTGCCAATTGTTAGTTAATGCAATGAGATAGTATTTAAATCTCACTTGAATGACTCACTTTAGATTAGCAGTCTTGAAAAGGGACATTGATGCGTGACTGGAATCTTCTGGCGCTGTTTCTGACTACGTTGATTTTGCTTTGTGGTTTCAAGCAGCTGATTTCACGTGCTTGTCTAATTAGGAAATCGGACTATCACGTGTCAAGTAATTTCCGTGTTTTGTTCATCTTGCATCTGACAGAGGCAAAAAAGTGAAAAGGCGCTTGCTCAAGTGCTTTTTTGTTCTGTTTCTTCTCTCCTTACTCAACACCTTGTCGTTGTTTGTCACCCAACGCTCCCCATCTAGTGCTACTGCTGCGTCCTATTTGCACTGTACTTCGGTTGAGGCGATACAGTGGTTTCACCAAATTTGTTCCAGTGAGCCAAACACACCAACACTTCAATACACCACAATGGCCACTAAGTTTAACCCAAACGCTTTAAGTTTTGTTCCTTCTGTTGTTGCAGGGTCTGCTCTTCCACAGCACACCAATATGTCCTCTCATGCTGCTGCTCCTCCTACCAAGTCCAACAATGGTAATGGTAGCAATGTTAGTGGGAGAAAGAACAACAAGAAGAGAGAGTCGAAGGGTCAATCCAAACAGAGAAAACAGATCCAACCGACATCTTCCATTGACCACAGCCATCCATACCATGATGAACTCAATCTAGACATCGAGGATCAACTCACGTCTGGCACTTTCAAAACCAAGGGCCGTCGTGGCCAGATTTCCATTAACCATTTGATGGACTTCGGACTGCCACGTAGAGATTTGGCAAATGACCCGTACAGCAAGCCAGTAATTAGAAGACCTAGAAGAAGATCATCGAATGCAGAGAGGATCACGCTGAACGGAGCAGAGTTTATCAATGCCAATTACAGATTTGTGGTTGATCACAGATATGGCTACAAGGGCCAAGTCATGGATCCGAACTTGATTCTTCCTGACTCGTCCATATTAAGGGTCATTGTCCCCAAGGGTCATCACTGCCCAATCTGTCTGGGTGACGAGATTATTGCGCCAAGGATGAGTTCATGTGGGCATATTTTTTGCCATTCATGTTTGTTGAGCTTTTTGGACTCGGAGCCTATTGTGAAGAAAGGATTCCCTATCACAAAGTACAAGGAGTGCCCGTTGTGTTCTGATTTTGTAAAACCCCACGAGATGAAGCCTGTGTTGATCACGGATACTGATGAGAGGTTTGAAACACCTAAGGTCGGCCACGATGTCGTCATGAAGCTGATGGCCAGACCAGTTGGGAATATTCTGCCTCTGCCACACGGCCTGAACTTGAATCACAAGAAGATTGATAACATTCCTTGGTACTCAGATCTTGAAGTGTATCCATACGCAAGAATCTTGAAAGGTGGTCTGAAGTTCGCCGTTGAGAACTATGAACGGGAGAAGACGGAAATTTTGAAGCAATATGAGGAGGATAAGTTACTGTACCCGGACAGTGATAATGGAGAGAGGAACATTTATAAGGCAATTGAAGAGATTGATCTTCAGCTTAGGGTCCTAAAGAAGGACTTCAAGGAAAATTACTCTGAACCTGGAGAACCCCTCTCCCTCAAGGGATTGTCTTTGGACACAGAGGATGAATTGCATGAAGGAAGTGCGTACTTTTTTTACCAAACTTCTTTCAATTCCACCACTAGATACTTTTTGTCATCACTGGACACCAGAATCATTCTAAAATTATATGGCAACTATTCCAACTTCCCTTCAACATTGTTGCTTCACCTCGAGAACATCAATTCTGGTCTAATGGTCACTGAATCTTTGCTTAAGAGATACAAGTTCATGAATCATTTACCCCTGGGTACTGAGCTGGCCACTTTGGAGATCAACTGGTCAAGTATGAGATTACCAAGTGACGTTTACCAAGAATTCAAAAAAGATTTGTTAGAGCGTCAACGCAAATCGAAGAGCAAGGCCAAGAGAGAAGACATAGCGAAGAAGAACTACGATTCATTTCAAGAATTGAAGACTTTGGAGTTTTATCAAAGTGAGGGACATCTACTTGGAACCAATGGCCTGGCCGAGACACCAGTGTTTTATGAAGACATCCCACCAATCCAGCAGCACAATGACGGTGTAAACACCCATAGCCCAGTTTCAAATGATGTCGTGTCAACAGTTTGGGGAACTAAGATTCCAAAAGTGGCGAGCGCCCCACAACAGGACACAGTCGAGAATGATGATGGTTGGGATTTTGAAGAGATGTTGAGGAAGGCCAATGATGAAAGTAGCGAGAATATTCCAACTGGAGGCAATCAGAAGAAGAAGGGTAAGAAGAGAATGGTTCTCCTGAAATCAAGTGGTAGAGGTGGGTACTAGAGGCGATTAACACATCTGATGAATGACAATTTTACACACAACTAACGCCCAATGAAATAACGAAACTTTTTGATGACTGTTTTAGAGTACAGTGCTATATCTTTAAAAAACATTGAACATGCATTTACACACTCTGAACATAGCGTACACGACAGCGTGACAGTCACATCGCGGATCTAGCATGCAGCCAAACTGTTAGGCTGTATATCATTTTGTTTCTTTTTTTTGTATGCCTTCTATTCAGAATCCCGACGGAATTCTACACTTATAAGGTTCCTTCTCTGGTCCATATAAGAAAAGAATCTCCCTCACAGGCTTCGGTCATTTGTCATATGGAGGCCTTGGTCCAGAAAGAATACCCACTTTTCAAGTTGGAGTTAGTTTTTTGAGCCCACTCTTTGTCCTTCGCTGGTGCACAACCCTCCTTAAAACTGCATGTGTCAAAATAAGTCCCTCCACACACAACAAGAACTTTTTTATCCAAGATCTTATCTTTGATTTTACCGTGCATAGATAGATCAAGAGATCCAAAATTTTAAAGATTGCCAAAATTTGTATACCTGGAATGGTGCACTCAGAAACAGCTGTTCTCGTTTTGGGTACCATTGGTACCATATGCTGGTGCATCCAGATGATTCCCCAGATCATCCATAACAACAGAAGAAAAAACTGCGAGGGTCTGAACCCTGTCATGCTCTTTCTTTGGAGCGCAAGTGGAGTCCCATTTTCTATCTTCTTTGTGTCAAGAAGAAGTAACATTGCTTTACAGATCCAGCCACAACTGTTCACTTTCTTCTGTGTCGTGACCTGGGTGCAGACGTTGCACTATGCTCCAGTCACGATGACCACAGGAGGCATATTGGGACTAGTGGGAGGGTTTTTGGTGTTCTCAGTCGCCCTCGAAGGCGTCTGTATTCCATTTGTAAGAAACAAGTGGGATGAAGGCGTTGAATGGCCCTCCTTGATATTTGGTGTTCTAGCATCGATCCTTCTTGCTGTGGGTTTGGTCCCACCTTACTTTGAGCTGTGGAAAAGACAAGGCAAGGTTGTAGGTATTAATTTCGTATTTCTAGCTCTTGACTTCAGTGGTGCAGTTTTCAGTTTGCTAAGTTTGGCCTTTGCGGAAGAGTTGGACATTATGGGAATGGTGCTCTATATTATCGTTGCATGTATGGAGATGGGCATTGCCACCTCTCATGTTATCTGGTGGTTGAGATTTGGAAGGGAAAAGAAGTGGCTTGAGGATGAGGACAGTGCATTAGAGTGGGAGGAAGATGAATATAATACCGAATAGATTAAATACTAGCTGCTATTAATCAATTATTTAGAGAGAGCAGCACTAGAGGCTTTCAATAATAGACATGTCAGGTTTTAGAGATCTCTCAAAAAGAGAAGTTGCTTAAGCCACATTACATAAGCGATCAAAAGTGTCAAGGTGTCAAAAAATTCGCGAAACTTCTGAGACGACGCGATCTTTCTGGAGTGTGCCTTTGGAAAATAAGAAAAGGCTTTGCCCTTTATTTCATTTGCAACAACACCACATCCAACTTGTAACTTTCATTTATTGGCTCGATTGAAACGTGTGAGAGGACGAGAACACTCATTTAACTGGTCCGCTCCAACTTCTTTCTACACTCTTTTTCCAACTCACTTATAAGTCATTCCTTTTATTATTAGCCATGAAAGATCAAACATTCCAAGAGCTTCTAGAGATCGAGGCCTCTCTACAGAAAGCCCAAGATATAGTTGAAGTTGCTGATGACAACACCAACTTGCTAAAATTGCACAGTGCTCAACTCTCAGCGCACTCAAATTTCACCAAGGTATTCCAAGAGGTGACTGACGATGATTTGTTTACCTTGGAGGAGATCAACAACATTCTAGCTGAGTCGAAGGGTGTGAACATCTCTAACTACTGTTCCAAATGCCACCAGTGCTTCTTCACTAGCGACAAGGATGCAGCCATAGGTAAGTGCAAAAATGGTCTCGAGCAATGTTGTCTTGACTCGATGAAGTTTGAGTACAATGAAATGGAGGTCTCATTTTGGTGGTTCTTCATTAAGAACTTCCATAATTGTACCAATATTTTACCAAACTACACCAGGCTCATGATCAACCAAGGTATCCCATCCAATCTTAGAAGTATTGTGTGGGGTCTGTTGACCCTATCCACCAACCCAAGAAATGAACTGGTTGACGAAACTATTACCAAGAAACTCTTTGAGTCTTTGAACGTTGATATCTCAGAGGATATTAAGATTATCACCAATGATATTGACAGAACGTTTCCTCAACTGTCAAGTTTGCGTACTGCGAAGACCAAACCTAAGTTTGAGAGAATTCTGAACGCGTTTAGCATTTACAACTTTGAGATTGGATACTGCCAAGGGCTTCAGTTTATTGTCGCGCCATTGCTATTCCACTTCGAGAAAGAAGACGAAATCAAGACCTTCAATGCTCTGATTAATCTTTTTGATATCAATCCATTTTTGAAAAAGATCTATAACGACGAAATGACCAATTTGAACATTTTCTTTTACAAATTTGAGAAGATGTTCCAGAAGAGCAGTCCTGATTTATTCAATCATTTCAAATCTCTTGATTTAGATTTCAAAGTCTTCTTGAGTCAGTGGTTTTTGTCTTTCTATGCGGTCACTATGCCATTCCATTTCCTCATTAGAATGTTTGATGTGTTGCTCTTTGAAGGTGTCGAAGCCACACTATTGAGAGTTGGATTAACAATCCTGAGCACCAATGGAAATTTGCTAATGCAGATTGATAATTCTGAGTTAGTATACCAGCACCTTCTTTCCGAAAACTGTTGGGGTGTCTTTGGTAATAATTGCGATGCATTCATTTACAGCTTGTTGAGCTTGCCAACTGGTGATTTCTCAATGGAGAATCTCAATATCCTGGAGGCGGACTATCACAATGCGGCTAAAGTTGCAGATATCTCTTCTTTGCCACTTCCAAAGCTTTCAACTTCCTTTGGAAAGTTCCTCACTGGCTTGAGTGCCAAATTTCCAACATCATCATCATCATCGTCCATTTCATCATCTGCATCTATTGGAGAGTCAGACGCTGACAGTGTCGCTTCGTCTAGTAATCTCTTCTCCATTAAGAACAATTCCCAGTTCTCTCTATCTACCAATGACACCACCCCATCTCCTTCTAACATCTCTCCTGTGGAGAAAGTGGGTATGAGAAGATCAACCAAATTTCAACTTTTAAAGGTAGTTGATGAGAACAAGCCTTTGATGAAGCCATTTCCAAGGTCTTCTTCTTCTGATATGGAAATGATGAGAAAGATGTACGAATTGTGTTTAAGTAACAACCTTGAAGATCCAGTCCTGGAGAGAGTCAAGCAAAGGCTGCGTCTATGATTTGTCTATTGTCGATTTGCATGTGCATTGTTATTATTGCTTGGTCTGTTTTGTTTGGGGGTTTGCTATATGGATAAGGTTTTACTCCTTGAAATTTATGATAAACTTTTATGTGACATGTACGAGCTCGTTTAAAGATGTTGGGTGGTTACATACTACGTTTTACTTATAGGGGTGAGATGAATACTGTATGATAACTAGAGGCTTAGATTCGATCTAGTTTAGAGTTGTCTATTGCAAGGATGATGAGCTCATGGAGTGCAGACACATAGATTTAAGAACGAAGACTACATCTAGCAGCAGGAATAAAAAAGAACAGAGTATTAATTTCACGATTACTGTTGGAATGGAATGGTCCAGCACTGGTGGAGTTCGTCTCCAGTTGTTGCTGGGCTGGTAGCAGCGTGTTAATTAGCGAGTGAACAAGACAAAGCTAACCGTGTGTTGAGGTATTAATTAGGAAGTGGGATACCCAAAACATGACAATCAATATAAAAAGGATGGTGGTGTACTTATATAACGAACAGTTAATGACTGGGACACTGATGCAATAAAAAGGAGTTTTCAGTAATCACTGAGACACAATGTGTAATCAGTTTTACCAAAAGGTAATTCTCAAACGATCAAAAATCGGCAACTTTGGAACGACTCCAATGGCGCAGATAACGGCGTTGACAATAAAGTACTTGAGATCATACCCAGTATAGTGTGTGGTGGACAAAAATAGCCAAATTGGAACACCTAACAAAAATTTCTTGCTCGGAGTATAGTAGTCACCAGAGTCGAGTTGTTCCCACATGGTCAAATGGTCATAGGCACCAGAGTTGAACTCAAATGGAATACCCTTCACTAAATGGAACATGATGTATGATCCAATGACATAAGTGGCGTTGGTCAAAGTCCAACTGAGATCGTTGTTGATACCAGGCACCAAGTTGTAGAAAACCTTCAGGAAAATGACAATAACAATGTGAATGACCCACGCACCTTTAGAATGGACCCAGTTGGCATTGAGATTTGGTTCAGCTTCCTGATCATTTTTCTCTTCAAAAGTCTCTTCCTCAACATGTGAGATGATGGACGAAGAACGGCGACGATGTTGTGGAAGTGTGGTATTTAGATTTTGTTGGTCTAGTTCAGCCATTGTGGTGCTATAAATAGGGAATGTCACGATTTCAAAGAGGAGCTTTTGAATTTAAATGTATGCAGTTATTTATTCAGAGATACTGCTTGTGGACTCTCTTTTCTCAAGGTAGATGTGCACGAAGAATAGCTTGAACCCGAAGTTGAATGGTTAGCGTTGATTGAATAGATTTAAAGGTATAGGATTAAAAGAGAAATTTTATAGGTAGTCTTTTTTTTCGCCTTCCAGAATCGAATCACGAGTGGCGAAAGAATTCGCGGACTCGATAACAGGTGCAAATCACGGTTTCACAAAGTGCCAAAATTGCGTAAAGTGGCGAAAGATAATAACAAACCAAAAACAAACTAAAATCAAAACAAAAACAAAAACAAACAAAGAGGTGAGCAGACTCTCCATGAGCCAAGCGCTGAGCTCACAAATGACCAAAAGTAGCCCTGAAGCAGATATCAGGGATCACCTGGATGAGAACTTTCATGCTTACACGCAAAACCCTATTTTGAACCAGCTGACTCCATCTAGAAACACTTCAAGGAACCGTGACTCCAACATGGTCGCATCTCCAGTGAAGACCATGCGCAGGGGATATCAGGCGGACGAGTATGATACAACCAACGAGACTACCAGACACAGCACACTTGAAAGATCTACAGTTAATATGCCCCTTAATGACTCAAGCAGGCCGATGCTGCGTAAGGGTACACCAGGCAAAGTTGACATGGCCAATATCGTAAAGTCAAGAGTTATTGCAAGTTCTTTTATGAGCTCAAACCTAGAAAAGGCGGTATTTGGGAATAGAGGTAATGCTGATAATACTCATAAGCTGGCAGCAGATGAGTTTGACGACGATGAGGACGATGCGAGGAGCAATCAGACCTTACAGAGTGATTTGCCTAATGACATATTGAGCCCTGAGAAGCATACTTATCCAAAGGAGAACATCTCAAGCAGATCTGGTGAACGTTCTACAGGAACACTTCTGCAAAAGATTGAGCTCTATCCGGAGCTTGCGAGAAAGATGCCTGGTTCAACACCTCAGAGAGGTGTCAACAGTCCCACACATCTTCTCAGCAGCACAACACGCAAGAACTCTTCAGTTAAACAAAAATCATCATTTTCACCATCCTCAATATCCAAAACGCCAGTATCAAAATCTCTAGACAGGATTCCATCTCATGCTACACACGTATCTCCAGATCGAAGTTTGAATAGAGCATCATCCAGATCTTCTGCCCCAGGATTGTCATCACCAGCAAAAAGGTTGGTACCTACAGGATCCAAAACATTACCATCGATAACGTCGAAGTACCAATCTAGCGATGAAGAGCCTGATGTGCCTGAACTGACCGTAAAGCTGACAAATGATGAGGACAAAAGAAGACGCGATGATGCAACCATCTTGGACCGTACTTCCAAAAGACAGAGAACAAGCCTTTACCCATCCTTGGTACCGAACTACAGACTCAATGATTCATCCGTTGGCGACAACAACACCACAATTGCGGATACATCTTCACAGATACGACGTGACATTCTAGATAATCGAAAACCACTATACCCAACGATACCTGATCCCGCAAAAGGATCAATCACTCTAGACGAGACCACTAGACCTAATGGGCAATCAACAAGCACTAATCTCAACTTTACTCACCACCTTCAAGCTTCTAAGATCCGCCAGTCGTTGAAGCCTTCATTACTTTCGCAGTCACCAATTCTACCACAATCAGGAGAATCCACGACTGGGTCAGCAATAGATCGAGAGCTTGAAACCCAGTTGACTCAAACTGAGAAGCTGGGGGAAGAGCAGGCTCCATCGAGGACACCCCATCCACTTATTCCATCTCTTCAACGGTCACCCATACTACCTTTGCTTCCTACTCCGCCATCCCAGGAGCAAACTGAGCAAACCCCAAAAGTAGAGGATCTTGGAGACTCCGACCACTGGTCGAGATCACAATGGAAACGTTTCTTCAGCTTGTTCAAGACATACAAGTCACTGCTCAACAAAGGCGAGAGGGTGAACAAGGATAGAGTATTCACTACTGAAGAGTTGAAATACCTAAGATGCAATCTCCGTGACATTCAACTGAAGATTCAGTTTACTGAGGAAATTAGTAAAGAAAGTAAGAAGGAAGATATGTGAGTTTTTGAACTAGTTGTCATTTGTGATGTTATTAGCCCTTGTAGTTGTGCCCCGATCAAAAACATCAACAGATTTTTTCTATTATAAGCTCGTTCAAAAGAGAGTCGGTACACACAAATGTAAGATATGGCAGTCAAGAAGATGACACGCAGTTCACAGGACACTACAGATCAACCACCGAAAAAAAAGATAAAGCTGCAAACGACTTCGTATACACAACTAGAGCCTGGCGACAGCACTTTCAACTTTTCCTTCCTTCAGTCCCAGGCGACAACTAGGGATCCACTGCTGAGTAAATTTACAGTAAGGAAGGGCGATAACATGAAGAAACGTATAGATCAGCTGCTAAAAGTGCTTGACAAGGGCGATGACGATCAGAAACAGGTGCTGCTCATGGCCGCTGGCGACAGTATACAAAAGCTCTTGAGCATAATAGAAATACTGAAGAAGAAGCTGATTGAGGTTGACAATATGAGTTGCCAACAGTTCAACAAACTTGACAGTTACGAGGTGAAAGTACAGAAGAATGAGATTCTGGAGAAAAAAGAGAGAGTACCTGTATTTTACTGTTTGATTAGGGTGTTCAAGAAGGGAGGGTCATTTCTGGAGCCCCAAAGGGGCGATGATCTAAAGCAGTGGACCAAACAAACATAAATAATGTGATTTGTCTTCTTCTGCAGGTACTCAAATATTGAGGGCATTGATTACGTGTTCAGCTCCTCAGTGGAGTTCCTTCTACAGACTTTCTTCTAATGACTTTCTTCTAATCTCCCTTCCCTCTTTTTTTTTTTTCTTTTTTCTTTGTTCTCAACCTCTAGACAGCAAAACTAGAGCAGGTATAAGGATTCACTGAAAATATACAAGGAATATACAGGTAATATAACTGTATCCCCTCCAGTCATCACCGTATTGTACCAGTTACTGTTTACTCAACAGTTGACGATGAATGAGACAAACTCCACTGTCACCCGAAGTGCCCATCAAGCTGTCAAGAAGATGATTACATGGACAGAAGACATAAAACAAACTCCGTGGTTTATATGGCTTATAGTTGGACTTATCCTTGTGGCAGTTGCTCTCTCCATGGTGTGGTGTGTATGGGGTTACTTCCACGATAAGCCTCCACCAAGACCACGAATACCCGACGAGAAGACTTATGAGCAGATGAAAGCAGAAGTGGAGTTCACTCATCAGCTGAAAGGAGCGAGGAAAGCAGCGCTGGATAAAGTGCCTGTCCCTGAGTGCATCCTCACACAGTACCGAGATACTTCTCATCAACATAGGCTTTACAAACCAGCCACACAATTTTATGAGAAGAGGAGGTATAAGTTCTTGAATTCAGTGTACGAGCCCAATCAAAGCCCTTTCTGTGATAGTTATGTGAACCTACATTCTCTTAAGATGGTTTGAGCTTGAGGAATGTATGAACTGTGCAATGAGAAGTAACTGGTACAAATGTAGGTCCAATTAGGAGCAGTTATTTGAGGACTTTCCTATTTACTAGCTGATTTCGCGAAAATTAATTCTCGGCCAGTTTTTTTTGGGACATAAAGTTGGGAAATGACATACACCAAAAATGTTGAGTTAATGCATGATCAATTTGCACACCAAATCTATTTGAACCAACAACTACATATTTGACATTAACATAGCTTGCTTAATCAAATTAGAGTATAGCACACTCCGGACTCGTCTGAACCTCAGAGAGCTCATAAAGTGTAAAAAACCCCTCATTCCAACCAGCCACCCCATGTTTTGTGTCATTGTATTGCTGTTATAGATTAATCAACCCCAGCGCACCACATTTAAACAAAATAGCATGTCCTTCCTATTCAACTGGACGGACCTTCAGCATATTGATTTCAAGTCAGTGGTCAACAAGACGCTCTCGCAGTTCCATATTCCACAGTTTCCCAACAAGTTGCACCTCAAGACACTTCATTTGGACCAGACCCCACCTGTGCTTAGAATTCTCGAGATTCAAGAGTTCTCACTGGACAAACTTCAGCTGCAAGTGGAGCTCAAGTATCATGGGAAGCTTGAGCTAGGCTTGACCTCGAGACTTGAGATCAACTCGTTGAATCTAATCGAGTTCGATCATTTCACTAAGCCACGTTTTGTGATGGCAAACAAATCTACTGTCATCCCTATTGACTTCGGCCTTTCTGAGTTCCATGTGGATTCTGCTATGACGTTGATCTATCTCAAGAAGGTGAACAAGCTAGTTTTGGTGTTTAACGAGGATCCGTCTATTGAGTTCCAGTTGACCAGCTCTATTGATGAGTTGTTGGACGATGACGTCCTCGACGAAATTAGAAGCGACGCATTGGGAATGTGTTTGGGGTTTGTAAAGAATGAGTTGCCTTTGATTGTGAATGGATACAGCATGTTTGAAGGAATGGATGCTGTCCATGATATCGAGATTGAGGACAACACAAAACCTTCACGACCCGAACAACAGCAAACCAATAAGCAACCACAGAACGATGTTTATAGTTGTTTCAACACTCTGTCATTATTACCCACTAAGCTCAATGATGTTCTAGAACGAATCCATTTGAACGAAGAGTGTCCAGATGAGTCGATGCAGAGTTCACAGTCTTCACTAGCCACACGGAAGAGGAGAAGAGTAATCAAAATAAAGGGGAATAACAAGGTGTCACCATCAAGAACGTCTCCTATCATGATGAATTTGCTGTCTCCACCTGAATCAGCGACGCCACTCCATGAATCGACTGTGGACTCTCCAACTTTAATGGACACATCTGTAGACCTCACCCTCAACTCAATAGATGGATATGGTCCTGATGACATGTTTGATTTCACCTTACCGCCTTCGAGTCCACCTTTGCATAGTGGCACCAATATTTTCAATGAGAAAGACGAGGAGCCTGACGGCAACAGCACGTTTGAAACTTCATTTCGTGATGATCAACAAAACAGCGATCCTTACGAGAATATTCTGCACCCGTTGGATATAATGCCATCCTTTGACGACCTGGCGAGCTCCCTCAAGGATAAGGAATACAAATCTCCCGACTCAAGTACTTCAGCCAGCTGCATCTTTGAATACGATAGTGACATGGAGGAAGATGTTAGACATAACAGAAGAGCGTCGTCCAATTACATCAACTTGAATGACTTTAAGAAGAACAACGCTATTAGATAGGAGACACCTTCTTTACATATTACCACGAATATCATGATTTAATTTAGCGCTTTATGCTCGTTTTTTATAGAGACATTTCATTCCAACATGATGATGTCTTCTTGATCATTGTCATCACCAAACGTGCCAAAATCCAAACCATCTAAGTTGTCATTGCCATAAGTATCCAAATTGTAGTCACTTAATCCGTTAGCAATACTGTCAATACTGTTATTCCCATTAGGATCGCCGTAGTTGAAGTCATCGACATTAACATTCATTTCCTCTGGACCACTATTGGGGCCTCCATTCTGATTCTCGGCCTGGATTTGCTCTTCGGACTCATCTTTGACTATTGCATCCATTGCTATCTGATTTTCTATGGATTCGTCGTTTCCGTCTTTGGGTGATTCCTTCTGTTCAAGCTTCACGTTCTCAGTCTCATTAGCATCGTCCTCATCTTCGTCCTCGCCCACAATCACATCGTCCTCACCCTCACTCAACTCTTCATCAAACCTCTTGCTTTGTAATATCGTTGCCATTACGTCTTTAACGATTCCAAACTGCTGTGCATCTGCTGTACTTGTAGTCGTAGCAACAGCAGTGTCCTTCTGAGGCATCTGGTTCAACAGCCAATTTTCCTTCAGTGTTCTTGAAACAGAAAGAAGTTCCTCCACAAGCCGCGTGATCATAGCCGCATTGGACTCTATCTGGAGCATCTCGGAGGCCTGGAGTTCCCTAGGTGCTGTTGACGCCGAGAGCTGGATCATATTCTGCAGTCTGGATATCAGGAGATCAGTGTTGACGTCCACTTTCTCTGTAGAGCTGAGAGTTAGTACGGCGACAAGTGGATAAATACTGAGGGACATATGGGCTTACTCATCAAGGTCTCTGAACGTTTCTGGCGCATCTTTGTCGATAGTCGCTTGGTTTCTAATTCCACGAAGTATTGAGTGAGTGAGTGAGTAAGTATTTTATTATATATATTTCGCGGCAGGGACAACACTATCCTTCACTCAACGCCTCAACCAAGAGCCATTAGTCCTTTAAGCGGAGCAGTCCCGGGCATTCTTGCTGGAGGTGTATCCATTACTCATACGTAAAGCCTACGAGCCCAGTAGCAAGATATTGGTACCGAGCCCTCAGTACCAAGATGGATAATTTCGAGGATAAGGGAGCGGGTCCGTGATGTTACCCGGAGTGTTATGGATAATGCTCCACTCAGTTAATCAATCCGTCTCATGCATCTTACAGAGAGACATATAATTACTCACTGTTCTCATTGGTTGTCCAGTGTTAGGTCCTGTATTGGTACGACAGTGATTAGATTAGTGCACTCTATGCTCCAAGCATATCGTCTATTTCAAGGAGAAGTCTGCCCATTATCACCTGGGTTCTCCAGTGGCCACTCGGCATCATCTTTAAGTAGATGGCCTATCCTCAATCGAATGGAGTCATAAAACGTTTATCATTAAGGGGAAATACAGTGCCTCTCACAAAAATCAGCCCTCAATGAAGATACCCCTATCAGCAGCCTCGTCCAAGATCTTGCTGTGTCTTTCTCTTTCCTCACGAGCCACCCTCTCTTCGAACTTCACCAGCTGCTTGTCAGCCCAGAACACAATCCCCATGCTGATCCACGTGACATGATACCAGACCTTCACCTGTGTGCGTGCGTGGCGATAAGTAGGGCTCAACAAACGAAGCATTACTGCAGAGGAGACAGAAATAGCGGCACCCTTGACTGCTCCAAGACCGCCTGCGATCAAAAGCTCCTGTGTGAGCTCCTCTATACGGCGGGGATTGTGGTGCGCCAGGAGTGTGTGAGCCATTGCTGTACGAGTATGGAAAGAGGAAGAGGCGAGAAGTGCAGAGCCGGACCAGCCCAAATCATCCTTCATCGACAGAATTCAAAGCCCGAGTTACCAAAAAAACTTTGCTGACTCAGATATTACGTCAGCAGTCTGTAGTCGGCACCAGGGCACCAGTGCACAAGTAGCCTCGGCAGTAGTCCAGCACACAAGGCACTAACTATATTGTTTACCCACAGCCAATGGCTGTGAAGGAGGCTCATATGTACATATCAGCAAGTTCTTTTACTAGAGAGATTCACATTAGTGGCAGGACTATGTCTTCGGTTAGTACTGTATAATGTACTTAATGCCTTGTGTACAGGGGGTCATAAGTACCGCTTTTGGGGTATAGCTAGAGATAAGTGGGTGGAAGGGACACATGTGAACACAATTACCATGCTGGTCTGCTGGTTAGGTAGTAGTGTTAAGGATTTACTATTGGCACGTATTTGTGTCGTTGCCATAGGAACGCAGTCTCCGAGCCACAGGTGTTCTCACTGCCTATCAAACTCGCATCAAAAGAGGCAGAAAACTGTGGATCTTTGGTGTCAATGTGGCGTTTATTAATGTACGCTATAAAAGGGTCTCCAGATGTCTGGGTCTCCAGTGTTGCTTTATTAGCGCCAATAGCATCCACCTCAATATGACCTCTGAACCAGCTATAAAGAAGCAGAAGAAGGAGAGAAAGCCTCTGATTCTGAACTTCTTTGAAGCGTTAACTCCAGTGCTCCATGCGCCTGGACAATGGAGAAACCCTCGTGACAAGTCGAGAGACTATACAAAGCCAGAGTATTGGGTGAAGCTCGCACAATTGGCCGAGCGTGGTAAGCTGCATGGTCTTTTTATTGGTGACTCTTTAGCTATCTACGGAGGCTACAAAGGTCCTTATAACTTTGAGGAGGCTGCGAAGTCAGGCAACAACTTCCCAAAGAACGATCCTACTGCTTATGTGGCTGCCATCGCTATCTCCACTAAGAACATCTCTGTTGGTTTGACTTGCTCAACCCTGAGTGAGCATCCATATCACTTTGCAAGAAGAATGGCCACTCTGGATCACATTTCTGGTGGGAGAGTAGGTTGGAACATTGTCAGTTCCCTTCTACCAACTGCAGGAAGACAGTTGGCGGATGACAATATCTTGCCAGAGAAGACAGTTCGTTATGCCAAGACAGACGAATACGTCCAGGCTTTTATTGAGCTCCTGTCCAGCTCGTGGAGAGATGATGGTGTTGTGTATGACAAACAGAAGGGAATATTCTCCAACCCTGATGCTATCAGAGAGATCAACTTTGATGGAAAATTCTTCAAAATTCCAGGTCCTCAGATTACTGAACCTTCCCCTCAGCGTATCCCATTGTTGATCCAGGCTGGTTCCTCTCCAAAGGGTATTGAGCTGGGTGCCAAGGTCGGTGAAGTCATATTTATTGCCGGGTTTGATCCACAGGATGTGATCGACAAGGCGACAAAGACCAGAAAACTGGCTCAAGAGAAGTTCGGTCGTAACCCAGACCATTTAAAGTTCATCAGCATGTTGCGAGTCATTGTAGCTCCAACGCACGAGGAGGCCCTCGCTAAAGCTGAAGAGACGGAAAAGTATCATGACCTGGATGGAGCATTGGTGCAGCTTGGTGGTGGTGGCCTGGATTTGAGCAAGTATGACTGGGATGAAGATTTGACTCTTGTGGAGGATGCGAATGTTAAAGGCTTAGCTACTGCTGTTACTAAAAAACACTACTTTAAAGAGGGTGATGTTGCCTCTAGACGTTTCATTGCAAGAAACTTCTTTAAAGAGAACTACTACGTTGGAACTCCTGAAGAGGTTGCAGATGAGATCGAGGCCTTTGTTGATGCGTCTGGTATCGATGGCTTCAACTTCTCCAACATTGTCTTTCCAGAGACTTTTGAGAACATTGTGGACTTGCTGATTCCTGAGTTGCAGAAAAGAGGACTGGCTCAAAAGGAGTATGCTGTTGAAGGTGGCACTTTCAGAGAACAAGTATTTGGTAAGGGTCAAAAGTACGTTACCGATGATCATCCAGCTCATGCTTTGAGATGGCAAGCTGGTGTTTCCAAAGAAGAGTTCGAAAAGCACATTGAAAAGGTCCATAAGGACAGAAAGGAATGGGCTATTCAACCTGATGCGGACAAAGCAAATTTAAAAGGTGGCCTCGAGGTCCATGGCAAATAAATTTACCACAGATATATATAAATGTACATGTAACCAATGATATTAAATTAGGAATTAGGAGAATTTCATTCAAGAAATCTCAGCCCCAACACAATATCAACAGAATACGAATCAGCCAGTTCACCATATGTAAGTCAAAAGACTACACACATAGACACCCAGTGCAAAACTCGAATGACTACTTGCCAATAATCGAACCATGTTATGATCTGCACTTCCAACGCCCCGCGCCCAGCAATATTACCCCGTTGATGTGGCGTTCTCCCGGCTTACTTCCTTTTTGGGGGCGCACAAGCTGAGCTGTGGCACTTTGAAGACGAGGTCTATTGTTTATAAACGATGGGCGTTTCCAGGTTTAACTGTGCAGCCTCCCATCAAAACGATCATATAAAGCAATAATATGACGCAACCAGCCGTGAAGAAGCAAAAGAAGGAGAGAACTCCTTTGATTCTCAACTTCTTTGAAGCGTTAACTCCAGTGCTCCATGCGCCTGGACAATGGAGAAACCCTCGTGACAAGTCGAGAGACTATACAAAGCCAGAGTATTGGGTGAAGCTCGCACAATTGGCCGAGCGTGGTAAGCTGCATGGTCTTTTTATTGGTGACTCTTTAGCTATCTACGGAGGCTACAAAGGTCCTTATAACTTTGAGGAGGCTGCGAAGTCAGGCAACAACTTCCCAAAGAACGATCCTACTGCATACCTTGCCGCCATTGCAATCTCCACTAAGAACTTGTCTGTTGGTTTGACTTGCTCAACCCTGAGTGAGCACCCATACCACTTTGCGCGTCGTCTTGCCACGTTGGATCACATCTCTGGTGGGAGAGTTGGCTGGAACGTTGTGTCCTCCCAGTTACCATCAGCTGGTAGACAGTTGACAGATGACAACTTGCTTCCAGAGAAGGAGCTGCGCTACGAGAAGACTGATGAATATTTACAGGTTGTCTACGAGCTGTTGTTAAGTTCATGGAGAGACGACGGTGTTGTGTATGATAAGGAGAACGGAATCTTCTCCAATCCTGATGCAATCAGAGAGATCAACTTTGAGGGCAGGTTTTTCAAGGTTCCAGGTCCTCAAATAACTGAGCCTTCACCACAACGTATCCCAATCATCATTCAGGCCGGCTCTTCTCCAAAGGGCGTCGAACTAGGTGCTAAGCATGCTGAGGTTGTGTTCATCATTGCGGAGACTCCAGAAGATGCTAGAGGGAAAATTGAAAAATTGAAGAAGTTGGCTCAGGAGAAGTATGGCCGTAATCCAGACAATGTGAGATTTGTCACTGGTATGAGAGTCGTTGTGGGTAAAACCCACGAAGAGGCAGTTGCTAAAGCTGAAGAGATTGCTAGGTATCATGACCTCGATGGTGCTTTGGTGCAATTGGGTGGAGCTGGCCCTGATCTGTCTGTCTATGATTGGGATGAAGATTTGACTGCCGTAGAGGACAAGGCTATTGCTGGGTTTGCCTCTGGTTACAGGAAGAAGGCGTTTTACAAGAAGGGAGATGTTGTCTCTAGACGTTATATTGCCACAAACTTCTTCCTGTCCAACTACTATGTCGGAACCGCTGAGGAAGTTGCTGACAGGATTGAACAGTTTGTCGAAGTTTCTGGTGTTGATGGTTTGAACTTTTCCAACATTGTCTACCCAGAGACATTTGAAAGCATTGTGGACTTGTTGATTCCTGAATTGCAGAAAAGAGGACTGGCTCAAAAGGAGTATGCCGTTGAAGGTGGTTCCTATAGAGAGCAAGTCTATCGCCAAAAGGGCCACACTTTCTTCCCACAGGATCACTACGCTTATGGTTTAAGATGGAAGGCTGGTGAATCCAAGCAGGACTTCGAGACTCGTTTGGCAGCTTTGAAGAAGAAGCAGGAAACGTTGAAGATTTATGCTGATAAATAGGGAGTTTCCTATACGTGTTATAGATTCAGACACCTTATATTCAGCTGTATGATGTATATAGTACGCAACCTAACTGAAGAAGACCAGTTCTAACAAACCATGTATCAACCACTAAAAAAAATCCCCGAAATAAATATCAATGCAAAACAATCTAGATAGTAGCAAACAATCCATATTAAAACTCTATGTCCTTCCCATTTAATAGAGCACCATGAAGTGGGCTGTTATGAGTACTGAAGTTCTTCAAGTTATTGAACTTCGCATGCTCAGATTCAAACTCATCACTCAGCCAGCTAACCTCTCCCTTGAAAAAGTCAACAACACTATTCAACCTGTTACCAGACATTTCATTGTGTTTCTTCAGTTTTGATTCCCAGTTATTGTTGATCAACAGTAATATACTGGCATGCGAGTTGTTGTTAGAGTTGGTGCTCTTGATGAACTCCTTCAAACACATGGACCAGGTATGCGATAACTGCTCATAGGCCAAGTTCTTGAAGTAGTTATTCGATAACTGTTCAAATTCTGGTAGCTTGTGCAATAGAGTGGTGGCGTGATCCAAAAACTCCAACGAGTTTGCAGGAAAGGCTTCAATAGGTGGGAGAAAGTTCAATGTATAGTCGCTCAATGCATTCAAGAAATCCTCAATGAGTGGTTTGACTCTGAGGTAGGAGTATTCAGAGCTCTCATCCACCTTGTAAGGTAGTGCTGCAATAATGGCATCACTCTTCTGGGTCAAGATCTCAACGGAGTTTTTGACAGTGGCTTTTGGCGCACACAGGTAAACATCACTTGCAATCTCTGGGTGTCTGGATATTATGTTATTTAAAAGGCATTGCAGGTTCTTCTTATCCAACACTTCAACTATTCTTTGTGTAGGCAAAGGTTGGCCAATAATGGTCTGAACTGGCTTCACCCTCTTGTGGCTGACTTCCTTTTTGCCGATCCTAAACTTGTCAACTCTTTTAATGGAACGTCTTTGTAAGGGTGATGGTGATGCTGTTGCTGTTGATTCATCGTCTTCTTGTAGTCGCCTCTTGGTCTTTTGGCTCTGTGATAGGGATGCCTGAAGTTGAAGGAGTCGTTCAGGGCTCAATGGAATGGTTTCAGAAGCTTCACTCGACTGTTTGTCACCGGAAGCCCCATTTTCAAAATTTGGGTTAAATCCCCAGGCAAACGAGGACGATAGGACAGAGCTCATTGGTTGTTTGGTTTGTTGTTATTCTTATCGTTTGATGCTCCTTCTCTTTGTGGCTGTCAAGAAAAGGCACTTCCAGGTGGACCAATAAGGCAGATGATGCTTTATGAGAATATATAGCAGTTGGCAAAAGGCAGCCACGTTATTGTGGATGAAGGTAAAGGCGAAAGCTGAGTTCAGACAGCCTGATTGAGTGGCGTGGCGTCTTTTATGGCTTCAGAAGTTGGATTTTGCTGAAAAAAACGTCTGGCTGCTGGGCAAAAAGAAATCCGAATAGCAAAGTTATTACCCGGCCTAAAAAGAACATGTAATTCGGGAACATTCTCGATACCAAGGACAATAATAACAACAAAGCAAATAGTAGATTCTAATCAAGTCATATACAGCGATCTACCTGGTCAGAAGCTCTTGATGTTACTCATAAGTAAATCTAGCATTCCTTTGAAGGCTTTTTTTACTGAAGTTCTCCTCAAGATGACACGGACAGTCTTCAAATCCAATACCAACGTCGAACAATACCAATGTCGAACATCTTTGTGAGCTCTGAGCTGTGTCCTTCTTGCATATAGCCTGGCCGTTAAATCAATAGAAAATTCTCCTTGAGGTCCATGGTGTCGGATGAGTATTGATTTTTTGAATGCGAGCTGATTTTCTGAATACTCCACCGTGCAGCACCTGTGGTTTTCGACGGCCTAGCCCTCTTGACTGCTGACAATAATGTAAACAATTTCTGTTAGACGATAATTATCTTAACTAGAACTAGTATCACCATTTCTTTGTCTAGTTTGGGGTGATGCGATCACGACAGGATTACAGTAAAAGCTACACTCATCCCATAAAAGTGTAAATAAATAGAATCTAAATAAATCATCAACACAATGACAAAAAGAAGAAATCTAGTATGGCTTCACACCAGCGAGTTTCAGCAAATCGTCAGTTATTTCAGGCAGCTCGGCAGGGACACCATTGTCCTTTGGATCCAACTCCCCATTTGGCAACCGTGCCTTGACGACTCTAGCCTTGATGTTATCGTGAGCCCAGTGAGTTGTACCGCTCCATCCCTCGAACGCCTTCCTTTTCTCCAATAGGGCCTCCTCTGTGGCAAAGCTGGCTGGCGAGTATGAAATATACGCGATTGTTCTCACAACATCACTGTCATGGTCTGGCTGTTTCCCATAGTGAATGGTTCTCGAGTCCCACAGGATCAAGTCACCAGGCTCTGCTTCAACTTTGATCTCCTGAACACCTTGAGCTTTGAACCATTCGAGGTCTTCCAGTGGTATCTTGACACCATCTAGTGGAGTCCAGTTCTCTTCCCCGAGGACTTCGGAGAAGTACTTCTCAGTAAGCTTGTGCGAACCCTTGTATACCACCAAAGATCCATCTTTAGGCCCAGCAGGACACAACTGGGCAATCCCTTGAATGCAGCACATTCCTTTTCGCAAGGCAGATTGGTCCACATGTGGCCATGGGAAGGTTCTTAGCCCTTCCCTCTCGAACCCAGGGAGCGAGATGTTGAGGGCATCAAATGATACCAGCAGCTCATCTGTGCCCCAAATCTTTGCGAACATGTCCCTGAACCCTTGCTCTTGCCTCAATTCCCAAAATAGTTTGTGATGAGAGGCTCCATATTTGGAAAGGGTGCCAATATCAGAAAGGTCAGGCAAGTTATTAACTGTCCATGTAGATCTGTCATTCTCATCAAATCCCGGGTTCAGATCTTTAAGCAAAGCGAAGATGCGTTTACGGTACGACAGCGCCTTCTCGGGTGAGATAGCAGCTTTGATGATGACATATCCATCACGATTAAGGTCGTCTCTCCAGTCGTTGAATTCGGTGGAGACGAAACGGGCACCTGCCTCTTCAATCAACGCGGTTTTGGAGTTGATAAGTGGGTTGGAGCGAAGTTTGAGTGTTGGCTGAGTGTGAGTCTGAGTCTGAATCTCTGTGGACATGGCAACTGGCAGTGAGTTGATTTTCAGCGAGCCGTAAATGTAATTATGTGCAACCCGTTCGTTCCTTATATATACTCATCAATGCGGTTGTAATTCCGAATCGGGTCACACGTCTGTGGTTCCAGCGAGAGTTTACACACATTTGATAATCATCATGTCTTACATTGATCACTCCATACTACGGTACAGCACAACTTCTGACTGCTTGAAGTAGCGTCTGCCATCTTCATCTATGATCACCAGACTCAAGTAGTTCTTCACGTTGAACAGATTGGTCTTTGTTGTCGGTGTGAGGTCATAGCCACCCAGAAACATTCGAATCGGGATCGTCTCGCCTTTGACTGGAGACCCATCCATAATCTCATACCGGATCGTGTTAGAGTCACTCAACTGGTTCGGCGACACACCGACAGTCTCCCTTGTGATAAGACTAATCTCCATGTGCTTGATCTTAAGTCTCGTTAAGAGAAAGTAGATGCGTCCAACAACCACGTCTTTCAGATTGTACGTAGATTTGGAGTACTCAAACTCAATGTGCAAGCAGTTCTCGATACCAATGTCTAGTTTGATTGACTTCTTCAAGTCTGTTGGGTTAGAGTACACATATACCCAGAATCTCTTCAGCTTCGTAATGTCTGTGCTTTTTCTCAGCACGGTGATCTTGACGTAATAGCTTACCTGCAAATTGCGACCTCTATAACTCTCATAACGCTTCTCCACGTCCTTGAAGTGGAAAGGAAAGCTCTCACTGTGATCCAGCTCACCAGCAGGGGCCAAATCGTGACTCAAACACAGGAAATCGTCCTTCTGTCCACCACCACTCGTCTCAATGGTGCCAAATAGCTGTGCTTTAATGCCAATATGCTCGACACGTTTTCCGTCTTTGACACGTACCGTGACGATACCAGAGACACTCTCGCCATCCGCGTACAATGGGCTCTTATCCTTCTTGTTCTGTGGTAGCTTGACATCAACCATCTTACGAGATTCTTCGCCATCGAGACGGATCTCAAGATCCAGTGGGGACTTAAAAAACAGCGACATCGTATGTGAAGCGCTGTGTGGTATAGAGTAAGGGGATGCTGCGTGTCTATCTCGATGACCACCTGAGTCAACGGCCTTTCTTCAACTCAGTTCGATAAAAACCCACTCATTCTGAATGTGCTCTCGCCTTATCAATTCCGAGGGTAAAACATAGACACAAAAGGCACCACACACACGCTACGAAGTTGTACTGTGTTTAGTCTCCCACAAGCGATAAGTTGATCTCATACAGGATGGAAGTGCGAAGAACTGAGACGAAGAGCCGCTCAATTGCCTTTGGTGAGGAAAGAGCAGTGGACATGCTCGATATTCCTTACTCTAGTGATGATCAAGGAGACCAGAGCTCTAGGGATCCCAGCGAAGATGATGAAGACTATGATGATAACAATCCCAAGCTGACAACGAACTGGGTATCTAGTCGAAGTAACTACCAACCGCAAAATAGTATCAATAACCATATCCATATGTCTCAGATGCACCAAATCAGCCCTGTTCCTGAAAGTGTTCTGAAAGCTCTCTTATCAGAGGAGAAGATTATCACCCAGGGAATACAGAAACTCATGGACATACATTCAGAGATATCAGGAACAGGAAAGAGCACCAAATTATTGAGGAGGGATTTAGTCCAGTATTTTAAATCATTGGGAATGTTGTATCAGGCTCTTGGAGAACTTTACGACAAAGAGACACTCAGGAACAAACACATTCTCTCCGCTTTCGAATATTGGGGCAAAGCAAAGAGGGAGATCTCTGATAAGATCCAGGAGATAGTGAGTGAGGAGAACCAGGAGGGGAGAAAGTTGAAATTTCTAGAAGGAGAGCTTGGAGTGTTGAATAATGAGATTCACTCATTGGAGGAGAGATTGCGACAGCTGAAGGATAAGAGACGCACATTGAAGACAGAGATTGTGCAATCACAAAGTGTCATCGAGAGCAGAACTAGCTCACATCTGGAGGACTTAAGGAACATTGAGGATGCAGAGAGGAGAAAGATCCAGGAATTGACTGCACGGAGATCAATTGGGAGCTCTTCTCAAAATGATGGGAAGTATGGTCTGGGGTCCATTTTGAACAGATTTAGCTCAATTTCCGGTAAACTCTCCATCAGTCCTGAGACCGTTATGGAGACCGTGACGAGGCAGGTTGAGTCTTTCGAGGATCGAACAAGGGAGTACAAATCTCGAGAGTTGATGTTCCAAGAGACTGCATTGATTTGGGAGAACATTTCTGACATTCTCGAGCAGCTAGAGTTTGATATTCAGACTATCCTTAGCGAGCCTTCACAGCAGAATGAATCAATGATCACTAAAACAAAGATTATCAATCTGCTTAATCAGGCTCATCATTCCTTGATTGAGCTCCAGGACTCTTTGAGGATTGAAGCTAATTCTACTCTTAAACAATTGTTTGGATCTGAGGTGGATACTATCCAGAAGAGTCTTCAACTATTGGACCCATCCAGGGTGATTAATAGAGGTATCAAGGATACCGCAACTGCGGTGCCTTCAAAAGAACAAAATGATCAAACTCCGAATTACTCAATTAGTACCAAATCAATCACACCTACGTCACTCAGATCATCCCCAAGCTCAAACATTGGTATTACGGCCAACCCTTCCATCTCTGAAGCTCATCCAACACTAGTTTCCAGCTCATATCAAAGAACATCCTCGCAATCACCACCCAGCATCACAGGATCGGAGTTACTACAGAATCTCAAGTCAAAGGCACACACACCATCTAATGACAAGAAGAGCGACTAATCTACGAAACAGTCTATGTATAATGCATGGGTATAATTATAAACTCGGCACTTGAAACCCACTCGAAATGCCTATGCACAGAGATTCAAACTCCAGTATATCTCTTTCATGATTTCTTCTTCTTTCGCTGAATAAACACGTTGTTCTCTTTTGGCCTCTTATTCTTGTGCATTTTTGGGCCAGTGGGTAAACCAACTCCTCCACTACTTGACCCATTAGGACGTGGTGGGAGGTTTCCTGTTCTCGAAGCAGATGGCCCAGTTGGCAAGCTTCCAGACGCTTGAGGCCTTGGAGCGACAGGGATTTCACTTTGAGCAGAGGGACGGGCCGGGAGATTCGTTAGGTTAGAAGGACCAGTAGGAAGATTTGGGACAGATAAAGATGAAGATGATGAGGATGATGGGTCACTTGAGGAATTAACTGTTGTTGATGGACCAGTAGGTATGTTGCTTGGAATATCGTGAGAAGGGATGTGTGGTAGGCTTCTGGAACCTGTTAGCCTTGGGTCAGAAGATGTAGTGGGCAAACCGTGTGGTGGGTCATGTTGTTGTGAGGCGCCAGTCGTAGAGTTGACCCGTTTTGGTGGCAAGGAGCCTGATCTCGAAGGTATTGAGGAAAGACCATTCTCCTTTGAACGAATATCAGCCACTTTTGTTGATGTTGAGTCTCTCTTGTTCTTTTGATGTTTCTTATTCTGTGGGTTATTCAAATTTTGATCGTTGTTCTTATGTTGTCTTTGGCCTGTCTTTACAGAGTCAAATGATCGTTTAGAGAGCTCTTGTACTTTGCCTACTGGTTTGAATCCTGTGTCTGTAAATCCAGACCTGGCTTCTTTCAAAAGGCCTCTCTCTTTGGCATCATTGAGCAAATCACCCCATAGATTGTTTCTGACCAAACTGTCATGGTTGCCAAGAATCCACAAGGAACATTTAGGTCTTGTCAAGGCAACATTCATACGACGAAAGTCTTTCAGGAAACCAATACCACCTTTGGATGGATCAGCACGCACACAAGACATGATGATGATCTCCTTCTCCTGACCTTGAAAACCATCAATGGTGTTGAATGAAATCTCGTTGACAATGTTTCGGCCAAATCTTCTTTGAAAGGAGGACCTCAGCAAGGAATTCTGCTCCTTGTAGGGGGTAATGATACCAATGCTGTTTTTAAAGTTGTAACTGCGTTGACAACTAAACAATCTCTCAATCAACTCAATGGCAATATCCACTTCCATATGGTTGGTAAAGGACATGGTTTTTACATTCTGGGATTGTCTACCTTCAACGATGTCAAAAAACGTGTAAGGTGGCAAAAGTGGATCCGTATGCCATGGTCTTGTAGTCAGCTCATCGTTCTGTGGACCATCCTGTAAAGCACCATCATAAAACTTCTTTGAAGGAAACTTGGAAATGGCAGAGTTCATACGGTACTGAACATTTAATAGAAGAGGTGGAGCACGTTTGGCCATTCTAACAAACAAACTTTGATCATAACCAGAATCTGCAGCCACACCAGATAAAACAGTCGGTGGCAATTGGTTTGGGTCACCAACCATGATACATCTGTTGCAACCATATCTCAAGGGAATAACGGCAGAGAGCTCTGTACATTGACAGGCTTCATCAATGATTACCGAGTCAAACATTATCCCCATATTGGCAACCATATCATGTGCAGCACCTGACAAAGTGGCGCATATGATTTCAGCTCCGTTTAAGATCTCGGCCTGTAGCTTCCTTCTGTTGATATCACGATTTCTATAATGTGAACTAATGCTCTCTCTGGAATGATCTTTCTTCATTTTGATAACGTTGGACTTCTGAGTCAATTCTCTCTTGAGCTTGGCAACGTCTGGACCTGGTGGGTTGTCTTCATCTCTTAGTTTAGCCTTACACTCTTCAATCTGTTTCTGAATAGCCTTCAGTTCCTTGTTGTATGCATCCATGTTATTGACAATCTCCGGATTCTTCCCCAACCTTGCGTCAACCAACTCTTCCAAAGTCATATCCTTAACTGAAGTGTTAATTGCATCAGTTCTACCCAAACGAACAAGTTTAGGGGTGTAAAGATCACCCTTTGAGTTCATCACACCATCCTTCAAACGTAGAACTAGCTCATCAACGGCAGCGTTAGAAGGAGCACAAACAAGAACCTTTCGCTTCTTGACAGATGAGAAATCAGTCTTATCAGAGGCCCCAGGAAGAGAAATAGCATTCGATGCATGGAAACTTGACAACATGTACCCAATGATGCCAACAATAGTCTTTGTCTTACCCGTACCGGGTGGACCTTGAATCAGTGTGAAGCCTGAAGTATTGAATGAGACACCAATAGCCCTTGCTTGAGATTCGTTCACTTGATAAGTCTTCTGGATATGGGCGACCTCATCATCCTTACAGGTACTTCCTGTATCTGGCTGAGCTTCAAAGATTTGTTGGGCTAGATTATAGTACTCAAGACCAAATAATGAGGAGTATTCTCTTTCAATAGTTGTCATTTGCATAACACGCATCATCATCACCAGCGAATCGGGAATTAACCAACTGTTTAGATGATTGGAACGTGCAACTCTCACAGTCACATCAACTCGATCACCTTTAACATTCTTAATATCATGGATTTTACCAAGACAAGAGACTCTAGACTGCTTCAGATCTCTGATCTTTGGAGTGACCAGATGTGCAGGATTAACTTGATTTTCATTGACAGCTAACACAATCAAATCACTGTCCGTGTACCCCTGGTCTTGAATTTCTGATTTTGTCATGCTGAAATAAACTTCAAAGAAGTCACCGACAGTACTCTTTGATCCAATATGGATATACATCGGCTTGTTAGACTCTCTGGTCTTAGCTGAGAGAATAGCCTGCCAGCATTCCAACAGCAACAAAGGTTCATAAGTCTGGATGTATTGTGCAGCTGAACTGAATTGGTCCGCAACAGGAAGCAACTCTTGATGATTGGAATCTGGGAATTTGTCATCATTGGTGAAGGACCATTGAAAAATCTTAGAATACAGAGGTCTTAGGTCAACATTCAGTCTCTTTCTACTATTGTCCTCCTCCCGCTGTTGTTCACTAATGTTCAATCTCTTTGGTTTACTCAGACCTTGACTCAAAATAGTAATACCCTGCTTTGGTTTAGGTTTTTTCAGACCAAATAATCCGTGGATATCGTCTTCATCGTTGTCATCCTCATCATCATCAGAACTATCTTCATGCCTCTTACTAGCTTTCTTTCTGACGTTAAAGCCAGGTTGTGTAGGCGGATGGATTACTCTAGCTCCTTTGATTTCTGCTCGAGCCTTTTCCATCGCCGTGAGAGGTAACTTTGGTTTGGTCGGTATTCTTGGTGGAACTCTCGACAAACTTCCAAACTTGTCAATCTTCAACTGATGAGGCCTAGATGGGACTAATCTTGTACTGACAATTTCGATTTCGTCGTCATAACCAGCACGTCCTGTTGATGAAGAAGCTCTTGGAGGTGGTGTTGGCTCTGATGACGATGGTTGTAGGCTGCTATTTGGCAATTTAGATTTTCTATAGCTCTCTGCCTCTTGAAAGATGCTGTCAACGAGAGGCTTATCAAATATCCTGGCTCTCATGAGGATCTCTTCAGATTGCTGGTCAGTTAACTTGTTATTGAACTTCCTGGATCTAGAACCATACTTGGCTAGAAGGGAGATAACGTTGGAGTCAAAATTTAGGCCAAATTCAGTTGCCAAATCAACTGTGGATGAGATCAAATTGACACATGAGGACAACAACCCGGGGTCACTTAGTCTCAACCACACCAACATATTTGGAAAAGTGTTAGTGATCACAACAAAAGCCTGATTTGTAGCATCATTTCCCTGATAAAACTCATTAATCTTGTGGAAGCCTTTCAGAACAGCATGAGATAAATCCAATGTATCTCTTGTAAACTCAACCAGATCACTATATTTATTAGCCCAGACAGGAGTCTGCACGTAAATCAAGTCCAAAAAGGCCCAACACCTGTTCCAGAAAATTTTCAATGTTTCTTTCACTTGCTTAGTGAACATGTCACATTTTCCAAAGATACCGTTGATCGGACTGTTCAGAGCAGCCATAACATCAGTCAATACCTTGACGGCCCTCGGGCATGGTTCGTAGGCTTTGAAGAACACCAGATTAGTCAGGGTATCATTAATTGCAATCAAACAAGCATTTAAGTTGTTGTCCAACAACGCATATATACCTTCAAGTCTGCCATCTGCATCAAAAGTTTCATACAGCACATCGACAGCAGATTGGTAAACATTAGAAGAGGAAGACAGTACACATGCCCAGTAACCTTTCAGACTTTTGTAATCTGATAAAATCATCTTGATCTCTTTGGAGTCAATATCACTTAAGCAAACGAAGAACTGCTGAACAAAGTCCAAAAACTCAGCTGCTTCAGACTGCTGCAATCCTTTGAGTGGTATAATGCTTGAAACATTCTCCAATGAGATTAACAACTGATAGGCTAATTCCAGCTGAGTCGAAAAATTCTGATTCAAAATAAGGCGGAACATGTCAGGGGAGAACTTCAAAGTTGAAGCTGGGTTGCCATTATGGATATCATAGGTGCTTTGAGCCAAGTTGAGTACGTCAAACCTCAGTGCTTTGGCGAGCACACCAACAGCTAGTTTGGATACTTCACCGTTCAAATCTCTCTCATTCTGAGGGTAAAAAATGGTTCTTGATGTACCGTAATCCATGAATCTGACCAACTTTGTAGAAACAACCAGTTTTGAATCACTTCGTAGCAATAGATCATTTTTGAACGTGGGACTATAAAGTTTTGAAGGAATTGTCAATCCAGTAGAGATCAGCGAGCAGGCCTTTTTGAACAGGATCGCTTTAGTCTGAAGAGAAATACTGTTTTGACTCTCCACAAGAGTAATGAAGACCAATGATAATTTGTTAAAGGTGGTTTGCTGTTTAGATGCATCCAATGTCGTCAAGAATTGATCAATCCAGTCTATCAAGTCCATTACGTTGGCATCTGGGTCGGGATCAGACGTAGAACTTGTTGCCGTCGTGGGGAGCATCACAAGATTCTGTAAGAAATAAGGACTCCCTGTGAGGGTATCCAAGACATTTTGAAAGGTGTATGGAGCTACCTTAGCCCAATACCCATCACCAAGCCTCACCAATAAACACTTAAAGAACCGTAACACGTATGGAAGTGGTTCATTTAAATAGCCCATGATGTGTTTCAAAGCCATCTTGAACAACGATTGAATCTCGAAACTGGTCACAGAGGCCAGACTCTCACTATCCATCGGTAGAGCAAATTTGTTGATGATAGTCTCAGTTTCATACAGCTTCATCAGCACACACATATTACTGTAAAAGAGGCGACATCCATTACTGGTAAACGTGTCCGGATTCTGAACATTTAGGAAATGCACCTGGTACTCTTCTAGGATATCCGAGTAGACTTGGGTCTCTTTCAATAGCTCAGGTCTTTGCAGAAGAGAGACCTGATTCAACGCCCATGTTCTCTGTTCATTCGTTCCTTCGAATAACAAGAATATCAAACCAGGGGTCAAAACTCTAGATGTCTTCACGAAAGAGTGCCCAGATTCCAATAATGAAGAGAGAAGCGAGTCAAAGGTCTTTCTAAGTTCAGCATTCAATCGTAGCATTCCTGGCCCACAAAGACATTCAGCAATTCCAAGCAAGAGCTGAATGGGTACACTTGCAGTCGGAGTAGTGGATTTGGCCTCGGAAGCAACTGTATGGTAGTGCTGAAGCCTCTGTAACAGGCGATCCGCCTCCCATGTAAGTATAAGCGTTGAAAAATGTTCCACACTTGTGATATCCACTCCTCTTTGAATAATGAATGTCTGCTTCAAAGCAGCTCTGCCCGCATGGAACGAAAATGAGCATTTGGAGCAGGAATCGAGACAACGAGCCAACTCTTGTTTGAACCACGTCAAAGGCTCATTTTCACTGAAAGAGAACAACACAAGGGCATGAATAGCAACAGCTCGCATGGATTTATCACAGAACAAGTGATGGTTCTCTGAATGCTGCTGTAGGTACTGTAGGGATTTCTCTAGTGCCTCTTGCTGGACGGCATCGTCATTGACATTTCTATGTGAGGCGGCAATGAGCTTGTTGATTTTAGCCAGCTGTTGCTGTTGATCTTCCTCTTGCAGCTGTAATTCTTGTGACATTGCAGTGGCAGTATGCGCTTCGAGACCAAGGTGCCACTAACACAGCAGCTATGGCTTTAGGCTCCTTTTGTTTTGGTAGAGAAATCCTTTTCGTTAGGGCGCGTGCTTCGATGCTTGAAAATATGTGCCCGTACCGTGAGCCATTAGCTCGTAACCATAAAGGCAGTAGCTCTCATTCTGAGAGTCAAATACAGTGGATATAGCTGTAGAATCAAGCCACCAGAGGAATAAGGAAGATAGTCATTCTGATGGGGTGCTTCTACCTTGGAAGAGAGGCATTGACGCAAGGTGTAGCAATTTCCTTTTGAGCTTGCCCATCAAATTAAGGAAGGGGCCTACCGGATTTAATCTTGAGCGCCCAAAACAATCTCACTTCTTCCTTCAAATCAACAACAACAGTATTACGCGTCAGCGCTAATTCCAACTTCAAAAATGAGGTAAGATTTCCCAAGCCCATCAAGATACATGAATTCATCTTGCTAACTATATATAGTGGTAGATTTGTGCGTGCTTCGAAATACCGTCATGTCTACGGTCAACAATCCAAGAGGGAACTTTGTTATGACAACGTCAAGATCAGCACTAACGCTTGGGACTCTAATCTCGTGAAAGCCAACGGAAAGTACATTTCTATCAACTGGAATGCTTCCGGTGGTGGTGCATTTGCTGTCATCCCAGTGACTGAAACTGGTAAGGCCCCAGATCAAGTCTCGCTGTTTAGAGGTCACACTGCTACTGTTCTGGACACTGATTTCAACCCGTTCAACGACAACATCATCATATCCGGTTCTGATGACACCAAGGTTGGTCTATGGAGAATCCCGGACGATTACTCTTTCCATAATTACACGGATGCCGATGGTGATGTCAAGGATGTCGCTCCAGTGGCCCTCTACTCCGGTCATAAGAGAAAGGTTGGCCATGTCCAATTTCATCCTACTGCTGAAAATGTTGCTGCCTCCTCTTCTTTGGACTACACTGTGAAGTTATGGGATGTTGAGACAGGTGATGACAAAATCACTCTGGAACACAAGGATCTTGTCACCTCCTTTGCCTTTAATTACAATGGTAACTTATTGGCAACGACTTCTAGAGACCGTAAGCTGCGTGTTTGGGATATTCGATCCAATGAAATTGTCAGCGAGGGTCCTGGTCATACAGGTGCCAAAAATTCACGAGTTACTTGGCTGGGTAACTCTGACAGAATTGGTACTACAGGTTTCTCAAAGCTATCTGATCGTCAAATGGGTATCTGGGATGCCACTAACATTGGGAATGGCCCAATTGGTGGTTTCTACACCATTGACTCAAGTGCGGGTATCTTAATTCCATTTTTTGATGACTCTACCAAGATCTTTTATGTTGGTGGAAAAGGCGATGGTAACATTCGCTACTACGAGTTCCAAGACGATGAGTTGTTTCCATTGAGCGAGTTCCAATCCACTGACCCACAGAGGGGTCTGGCTATTGCCCCGAAGAGAACAGTCAATGTTGGCGAGAATGAAGTTCTGAAATTGTACAAGACTTCCAAGGATTCTATCATTGAACCTGTTTCATTTACTGTTCCAAGAAAATCTGAGGTCTTTCAAAGCGATATTTACCCAGATGCGCCATCTGATAAGCCAGCTTTGACATCTGACGAATGGTTTGGCGGCAAGAGCGTTGACGGCCCAATTTTGTTTTCAGTTGAGTCCTTGTATAATGGATCTGAGCCAGATTTCAAACCATCTTCTGCTCTACAACCAAAACCTGCCCCAAAAGCAGCTACCCCTGAACCGAAGCAAGCCCCAACATTGTCCTCAAAGGAATCACAATCCAAGCCTGCCGAGAACTCTACTCCAGAGCCATCGCTCACTGGTCGCTTAAACCCGAAGACCAACGTGGACGAAGTGCTACAAAAGGACACTAGGGTCAGTTCATTGCTGCAGAAAGCAGCTGATCTGGACGATGGCAAGGTGGAGGCCGAAGAATCTAACTGGAATGATGATGATGATAAGGTTGAAACCCGTGAAGTTACCCCAGTTAAGGTTGAATCAAAACCGGAGTCTAGATCAGTTTCTAAGGAGGAGGTGACCCCTGTTAAGGATGACACTAAAGCTATTGCTAAAGAAGAACTTGAAACTATTGTTGAAAAAGACCCTGAAACTGCAGCCAGAGACGAGCCAGAGATTGTTGTCAAGGAGGCAGTTAAAAGTGATCTCAAGGAGGACAAATTATCCCAAATCAAATCTTCGGAAGCAGCATCCGCCACTAAACCTGTAACGCTAAAGGGATCTATCGACAAGCTCACCTGTGTTGTGGAACACTTTGAAAAAGTTGTTGAAAGATTAGAGGCAGCCAACCTAGAGAAGGATCAGAGACTAAAGGCTTTAGAATCGAAAATTCAAGAGTTAATGGAGAAGAACTAATAATAGAGCTTCATAATTCCTAAAACTTATATAAACTCTTAGTGTATGAATGTTTAATGATGCCAGATATATGCGAACTAAAGCATGAAGCAAAAATATTGATGTTACTTATTTTCATCTAGCTCAGATGCAAAAAAATCTTCCCCGCCAGGACTCGAACCTGGAATCTTCTGGTTTCAGAAGTAACTACTGTAAGTCGTAGCCAGACGCCGTGACCATTGGGCCACGAGGAACAGATCTTGCTTAAGTGGAAAACCATAAATGTATTATGCTGCTTATTATATATCAGGGTAATCCCACCGATCCTTCCAGAAGATTGTACAAAGATGTGAACCTCAACTTTATCGAACTTGATACGTTGCAACTTCACCACTCAATACACTCAAATCTCCATTATGTCTAACCAGCAAGTTGCCCACCAGATTATTAATTTCTTGAAATCCGCTGTTGCCGGAAAGGAGGTTGACGAAGATTACGTTGATTCCATCGACGTAGCTGTTGACTGTTTGGCAGAGGCCTTCGAAGTCGATAAGGATCAAGACGTGCAGACTCTCCAAAAAGACTTTCAGGGGAAGTCGTTGAAAGAGATTCTTGCTGACTTCCAGAACAAACCGGACTCATCATCTGCTGGAGTTGAGATTCCAGTTCACGTGGATGATGAGGTTAACGAAGAGGCCCTAAAGAAGGCTGATGAGCTCAAGACTCAAGGTAACAAGGCGATGGCTGCTAGAGACTTTGAAACCGCGGTTGAGAAGTACACAGAAGCACTTGCTTTGACTCCTACCAATGCTGTCTATCTGTCCAACAGGGCCGCCGCCTACTCCTCTCTCAGAAACCATGAGGAGGCTATTAAGGATGCCACTGCTGCCATTGAGGCGGATGCCACGTACGCCAAAGCCTACTCTAGATTGGGTCTAGCCAACTATGCTCTTGGTAAGCCAAAGGAGGCTATGGATGCCTACAAAAAGGGTTTGGAAATTGAGGGTGACAATGCTTCTGCTGCCATGCAAAAGGGGTACGAAACTGCTAAGGCCAGAGTTGAGGAACAACTTGGTATGAGCGAAACATCATCAACCCGTGAGAATGCTGCTACCTCAACAGAATCTCCATCTGCAGGTGGTATGCCAGATTTGTCTAGCCTGTTTGGTGGAGCTGGAGCTGGTGCGGGAGCCGGTTCTGGTTCTGGTGGCCTTCCAAACTTTGCCGATATGATGAAGAACCCACAATTGATGCAAATGGCACAGCAAATGATGCAAGACCCTAACGCTTTAAACAATTTAATGAGCAACCCTGCAGTGAAGCAGATGGCTCAACAGTTTGGCTTGGGAGGAGATGCCGCTGGCTCTGGCTCCGGTAGTGATGCTGGCTCTAGCTCTGGTTCTGGTTCTCAAGGTACTCCAGATTTGGGCAGCTTGTTAAACAATCCCGCTCTGGCTGACATGGCTAAGAACATGTTTGGTGGTAAGAAGTGAGCTAGATGGGATTGCAGCGCTTTAGGGATATTTAATTAATCAATGGTTGAGATTCGAGTTTCTCGTGATTAGTTCATTGACTGTCTATACACACGATTATCACCTGATGATTGTTGATCGAAGATCATCTAAGTTTCTTTTCAACATCATGCTCCTAAATTTCAAATCTTTTATCTCTCGTTGAATGTATCTTTTCATCACAATCTTCAGGAAGTCGTTCTTGAAATTCATAAAGTTATTCAACTCCATCGCTATCAACTCATGATTGTATTTGATATCCTTGTTCAACTCAATCAGTGAGTCTTTGACATTCTTCATGCTTTCAAGGAGCTTGTTCTCAAACTTCTGCCGTTTAGACTCCACAAAATTCATCAGGAACGACGGTTGCGCTAGAGATGTAGAAGATGCTTTCTTGGCCAACTTATTAGATTTGGAGCTATCATTTGTTTGTCTGAATGCGTGGTTGCTGTTGGTAAAGTCGTTAAACGATTCCTCATTGACTTCAATAACCCCGTTTGTAAGTGATTCACTGTTGTTGGAATTTTTATGTTTATTTTTCTTAACTTCCACTGCCTTGAACTTTTTGTAGTTATTGTTCAACTCCACAAGTTCCCCATAAAGCTTCCACCATTTGAATATCTTAACATTTATGAGATTGTTGATTTTCCCCTGGAATTCACTAGTAGCAATTGAGAGTTGTAGAGCCTGAAGGCAAAGATCACTGTCAAATTTGAATTCTTTGGATCCATCTCTGAAAATTTTCATGAGAAACTTCAGTTCGGATTCATCGATCTCTGTTGACATTGGCTCCACCGAAAACAGAACACATGCATCATTGACTTCCTTCTGTTTGATGGAGTTGAAATTCACCACTTTGAACAATCTATCAAAGCAATGATTGTATCTAGAAACCTCCTTCAAGGAGAACTTCAAAAAGAAATTCAGCTCATTGATCTCCTCTGGCTGAAGAAAAAAGTGATTGTTGTTCACCACACCTGTTAATCTATCACCATGCTCTATTTTCAGTATCTGATCTTTGTAATCTAAAGCCTTCAACTTCAATTGTTGGGTTAGCTCAGTATACCGAAAATCAGGGTTTTTCAAGAACGAGAACAAGAGCCCGTCGCCAGTATTAGTGTCACTGGAAAGGAGCAAAATTTGGAAGAAAACGTTGAGCTCATCTATAAGATTGTTGAGAATCAGCTTACTGAATCCTGGAATGTTCAACATTACACCAGAGAATCTTTCAAGAATGTGGTCAACTGGCAGAAAACTTGTTGATGGGTGGATATCCAGTTTCAGCAACTCCAGAAATTGCTTAAATTCTGCGAAGGAGCGCATAACCTCATATCCTTGATCGCCAACATTCCCGCGAAAGATCAGATTCCAAACATTATGGACAAGTCTCACTCTGATCACGGCAATTGATCGATCGTGGACACTCTGGATAGACTCTCTCACAAATATACTCTCAATGGTTTGTGAAACTCGAGCATTCCGGGAATGATCAAGGCATGTGAAGTTGTTTCTATCACTTTTGGAAATATCAACTGCGGGATCACTTAGAATTTTGTGAATGTTATCGAGTCTGTTGTACTTCACATAAATCATCAGCGGTGTGTAACTCTTCGCGTTTGACTCGTTGATATTCACGTTCTGAAACTTCAACAAGTGTTCAACATTTGACTGGAGTATGTGTAGTAGTGTGTTTCCTCTGTGATCAACATGGTCACTGTAATCAAATGTGGAGTTGTTGTGATGATACCAGTCATCAACAACTTTAAAAACGGTCTCAATCAGGTTTGAGTAGTTTGGAGTGTCATAACTTCTGCAAATCGCAAACAGGGGAGTCTGTCCATTGATATCCTTTATTCTCCAATTGATGAACTTTCCCAACTTGGGTATCAAATCTTTGTAGTGAAAAAGATAATGACCAATAGTGCGACTATGTAGAATATCTTTGTGGTTCAGAAAATCCTTGAGTTCTTCTAACGTACAGGAAGCCAGTAGGATGTCAGTCAAATCGTCTATGATTTCAAAGTTTTCTGAGTTAAGTGCCACGTTTAACAAGTTGGAATCGTCAGTAGTCATATCCGCAAGAATGTCCTCCATTGGAAAGAAATGCTCATAGTCTACCAGTAGCTTCCAGGTATCGTAGTAGTTTGACTGGATGGCCAACATCAGAAGTGATTCACCATTGGGTGTGCGTGCTTTGACGCTGGAGTCAGTCTGGTGATGATTGTGTTGTTCGTTATCAAGGAATTTTTTCAGAGGCAGCAGGTCTTTCAAGTTGATGTACTGGAAAACCTTTCTGTTGGTAATGGAGTAGCGTTTTAGAATCTCTAAATTCTCTTCATTCCTGAGGTAGTATAACACTCCCTCAAATGTGGATAGAGAGTAGCCTGTTAATCCTAGTCCCATATCTTCATACGAAAAAGATGTAATATATGACAAATGGGCTTCTAGGAAGGGGACACTAGAGCGGACAACAACTAAAAGAAGTAAACCCACTAATGTATCTGCGTCAACGACAATAGTATCTATATGTGACAAAACCTGGATTGTGTCGGTGACAATCTGTATTTTAGACTGGTAGTTATTCGACAGGGATAGCTTCTTGAGTTCTGTGGTAGCCTTGCTAATCGCCTTCTCTAAAATGGAGACTTTGGAAAGATCAAGTTTGATCTTGTCAGGTAGAGATAGTTGGTTAATGCTCAGATGTTCTAAATCCTTGTATTCAAGGGCCATGAAATCGGGTGTGAGATCACATAACTTGTTCCAGATCTTGTCATATAGATTCAACTCAACATAATGGTACACAGAAGAGTTTAAATCGATGTTTGGTGATGTTTTGAAGATGGCTTCGACGAGAACGTCATTCAATGTTTGAAAAATATGCGATGATAAGCTGATTGATTGATGAAATAAGTTCTCTAGGCTTTTTATGTCACTGATGCCGCGGACATTGAAGTTCTTGAACAAATCTTGGTACTGTGTGCCAATACTGGACGCAATTAGTGGAAAATTTCTGATAATCTCCTCAAATTTGACCTCCTCTGGTTTATGGTCATCCAATATCGTTCCATTTTGGGAAAACTCTTCTAATGAAAGTTGACTTGGCCTGAGTGTTTGACTTAACTTCCTTACTACTAAGGGGTCCACCGAGTTAGGATCTGTGGGTATCCCCATCAAGGGACTTTCAATTTGCATAACCAGGAATCTTTTGCCCTTGGGCAGATAGTCATTGAAGCTCTGGAAGGTCTCATACCTTAGCACTTTCAATCTCAAAGACTTCTTGAACCCCTTCCCAGTAAATAGCATATCCTTCTTGATCAAAACCTCCTTGTTGTTCTGTGTGAAATAGAGCCTCGCATTACTGGTCTCATTGGTGGTGATGATATGATCTGATAAGAATTCCTCACTGTAACAGAGATCTCTGTACGGCACCCCGGTATCGCTATCTTTGTAATGCAAAAGAACTGCTAACGGTGGCACCAGGATCACGGTGTCTTGGTCACCAGCCTTGGCCAGCTTCGTATAGACGCCCTGAAGCGGAGACTTATGCGGTTGGGGGTTGTTGAATAGTGCATTCAACAATGGGTTAAGGAGAAGTGGCAGATAAGACGGCATTTGCGGCCAGCTTGTGCTAGTAGAGCCCTGGTAGAGGGCTTCTCTGTCTTCTTCTTGTTTTAACCGCGGACAGAGATGAGAGAGGGGTCGGAACTTGCCGCAATCCCCCGGATTTCAAAATCTTTTCTTCACCTTTCATCAAAACTCTCTCTTTGAGAGAGTGACACTTATCCACAGTGAAGAAGGGCTCTGGGTAGACGACGCGATGGCTAAGGGCAAGAACAAGTCATCTGAGAGGGAAAGGGGACCATCAAAAACTTCTGGGAACCATAGACGTTCAGAACAGAGACAACGTGGTCCTACGACAGAGGCCTTTCACACTAAACTGGCAATGTGGGACTTTGACCACTGCGATCCAAAGAGATGCAGTGGTAAGAAACTAGAAAGGCTGGGTCTTATTAAGAACCTTCGTGTGGGCCAAAAGTTTCAAGGCATCGTCGTCAGTCCCAACGGTAAGGGTGTTGTGTGTCCGAATGACTGTGAGATCGTGGAGACACTGGGAGCTGCTGTGGTGGAGTGCTCATGGGCCCGTTTAGATGAAGTCCCTTTCAATAAGATTGGTGGGAAGAACGAGAGATTACTGCCCTATCTTGTGGCTGCCAACCAGGTGAACTATGGGAGACCATGGAAGTTAAACTGCGTTGAGGCTCTTGCTGCATGTTTTGCCATTGTGGGTCACACTGACTGGGCTCTCGATCTGCTGGATAACTTTTCATGGGGTCCTGCATTTCTGGAGATAAACAAGGAGCTGTTGGAAATTTACCAACAGTGTACTGATTCGGAATCAGTGAAGCGGGCTGAAATTATTTGGATGGACAAGTTGCAAGCAGAAGTTAGGCAGCGTAAAGCTCATGATGGAGATGACCTGTGGCTTCAAGGTAACTCCAATCGTGGTGGCAGTGGAAGCTTTCCTGGAAGTGATGAGGAGAGTGGGCAGGAGGAAGAAGAAGCAGCAGATGATGATGCACAAGTTGAATATGATAACTTTGGGAACATAGTACTAAAGAAGAAGCTGAAGTATGACGCATTGGGCAACCTGATTGAAGATGAAGGTTTCAATGAAGATACTGATGAGAAGTCTGATGTTGTGTATGACGCTTTGGGTAACATTATTTCAAAGAGCGAACCAAGCTACGATAAACTGGGCAACTTGATTAAAGATGGCAGCGATGATGACGAAGGTGATGATGATGACGAAGATGATGATGATGACGACGAACTAAAACTGGATGCCCTTGGAAACCTCGAAATTTCTTCATAACTAATAAAATAGAAGGTCATCAGGATACTATGCGACAAGAGGCTGTAGTCTAGTTAGCAACGATGAGTGAGTGGCAAGATTACAAAGATACACACCTGTTCAAATATACTAGGACTTTTAAAGTAAAACCAAAACTGCTGAGCTGGCAAGCATGAGAAAACTTGAATTAAATGAATCTAGCTTCAGCTTCATAGATATCTCCAGCTGTTATCCTCGGATCAAGACTCATCAAAAAGCGCCACAAAGCTCCCAGGAGGCCCTTGATAGGCAACAACAGGGGTCTTTCTGGAAAGCTAAAAATAAAAGAAAGGTCCGAGCTTCCATGGACATGAACGTATAAAATATGTACTCTGTCAACCAGTTCCTCTGGCCACAGACCGTTGAGACCGCATCAAAAAAGATCTAGATGAGTTGGTACTACGCAATATTATCAGGCTTTTTTTCCGTCTGTCTATCTCTCTTTCCCAACTCGCTTTTACAACAATGTCACAGTCCCAAATAGCCGCCAACAAAGAGGCTAGTGACAACCTGTGGGCCCAGTCCACAATCTACGAGGACCCCATTTCTGAAAACCAGGCACCACACAACTTTGGTGGACCTTTGCCCAAATTCAAGTGGCTAGTGGACACCCTGCTGGAAAAGCTCAACAAGATACAAACAGACAACCAATGGTACACAAACCAGTCAAAGCGCGAGCGCAGGTTGCAGGTCGTTGACAAGTTCATCAGTGAGTGGCGAACCACAGTGGGCCCCAACATTTATCCAGCGCTGCGGTTGGTGTTGCCGCCACGAGACCGTGAGCGCAGTTACAACATAAAAGATCTCAAACTGGGCAAGTACCTACTCGAGATCCTCAAGATACCCAAAAAGTCAGTCGAGTATGAGCACATTATGAACTGGAAGCAATTCACCAGACAGAAAGGACAATGGCATCGTCAAGATCAACACCTACAGAGGATGTCCACGGTTTGCGTTGAGCTACTCAAGAAGCGCAAACAAGACATTGAAGGCGGTACGCTAACTATTGACCAAGTGAACGACATCTTGGATAATTTGGCGCAAAGTGAATCGAAAAAGAACCAACAGTTAGAGATATTCAAGGAAGTACTGGAAAAGATGAGCTTCATTGAACTTCAGTATTTCTTTGACATTCTACTAAAGAACAGAATCGACAAAGGTATGGAGAACACGATCCTATACTATTGGCATCCTGATTCTGTCGATTATTTGAGTGCAGTGACCAGTCTCAGAGCAGTCTGTTACAAGCTATCAGACCCAACACAGCGGCTCAAAAAGTCTGAACTCTCCATCAATTTAGGTAAACCTTTCAAGCCCCAACTCTCCAAAAAACCCGCTCAAAACTACTCCAAGATTGCTGAGACTTTAAGGAATGATTTCTTTATCGAGGAAAAGATGGATGGTGAGAGAATCCAAGTGCACTATATGGAGAAGGGCGATAAAGTCCGTTACTATAGTCGTAAGGCCATGGACTATACATTTATTTACGGAGATAATGTCCAATCGGGGTGTGTATCACCACACTTGAAATTCTTGCCCAATGTTCGAAACTGTGTTTTGGATGGCGAAATGGTGACGTATGACCCACAACGAGACTCATTTGTGCCCTTCGGTGTGCTGAAGGGCAGTGCAATCGAGGAGCTGAAAAAGCTGAATAGTGGCCAAGAACTTCCCGAGAGGGACGCAAATGCAAGGCCTTTCTTCATGGTTTTTGATCTGGTATTTTTAAATGATGTGACAATGGCACAGTATCCTATACACAAGCGAAAGGAGTTTCTGTCTAAGATCTTGATCCCACAGCCGGGATATGTTGAGATTATCAAGACTTCTCCAGCAATGGACGAAGAGGAAATCAAAAGGTCATTATCACTTGCTGTGGAGAGGGGTTCTGAAGGCATTATACTGAAACAGCACGACGCAACTTATCAGATTGATAAGAGAATAGATACTTGGATCAAGATTAAACCCGAATATCTAGAGGAGTTCGGTGAGAATGTGGACTTGGTGGTGATTGGCAGAGAGAAATCGAAAAAGGATAAGTTTTTATGTGGCTTGAGAGTGACAGACAATGACACTGAGGATAAGAAACAGTGTACTTTCCATAGTTTCTGTTCAGTCGCTAATGGTTTTGACTCTGATGATTACAGAAAGATTGAAGATTTGACAAAGGGGAAATGGCAGGACATGAAGATGGGTTATCCACCACCAGGACTCATCGAGTTTGGAAAAAGAATCCCTACAGAATGGATTGATCCAAGAGAATCTTTTGTCATTGAAGTCAAGGCAAGATCCATTGACCGCTCTGTTTCGAAAAATTACAAAACTTCCACAACGCTATACAATGCGTACCATAGACAAATTAGAGCCGACAAGGACTGGAGAGATGCAACTACCGTTGATGATTACAGACAAATGAAGGAGTCGAGAAGATCTACTGATGACAAAGCCCACAGGATTTTGAATAGAAAAAAGAGGCTAATTGCCACCCAGGTCAAAAGACAGGCCATTGACGAGGAGAATTGGAATGATTTGGCATCATCGATAAAATCAAGCATTTTCGAGGGGTTTACATTCATGGTTCTCTCTGACTCGTTTCTAGAGAATAAGAGACTCACCATTGAAGAAATATCTACCATTTTGAAGCAGAACGGAGCAACAATTACCAGGAACCAACACCTTGTGAATGATCTAGCTAAACTCAGGATCATTACAGATAAACGTACAATTGAGGCTAAGGAATTACACAGGGATGGGTTTGATACCATCAGATCCTCTTGGATATTTGATTGTTTGAGAAATCAGAAGATTATCAAGCTTGAACCTAAGCACTGCTATGATGTTGGATCTCAGATGATGATGACGTCAGGTGATAGGGTCAACAGGTTTGATATCAGTTACCTCAACAAACTCAGCCACAATGACTTGGGTAAATTGTTTGATAAAGTCTTAATGGACCATGAAAAAGGTGATCATCACAAGAACTGTGAACAGGAACCGGGAGATTCCTATGACTGCAAACAATTAAAGGATATAATCTTGGAAGCTTCCCTCTTCCATGGCTTGAAGCCGTATCTAGTGACTGACGTTTCAGACGATATTGCCGCAATAATTTTGAAAAACCAAATTAAAATGAATGACGGTACAGTTGTTGAGTCAGTCAGGGATTCTAATCTTATTGTGGTTCTGCACCATGAAGACCCTACTGTCATTGAAAAGGTGACCAGGGTTAGAAAGGAGTTGGCGGAGGACCTGAAACTCAGTGATGACGGCCATGTTGTTTATACAAAGAGAATAGTTACTGATGCATGGGTCACAGACACCATCGACAATGGATTTCGAGTTGATCAGCAGGACTATCCTGTCCTATCTGCAAGGATCCAAGACGGACGGTAAAAAAGCTACAAAATGGCTAACAAGATGCAATACACATTTTATTCATAAGCAGGCGACGTCTATATAGCCAGACGCAGCAGTAAAACAATTCCCAAACATAAAAAAACCTGACAGTATATCCCAAAACTCAGAAATGATTTCCTTTTTCGATATCCTTCCAAAGTAAAGAAAACTCCAAAAGAAAATCCCCAGCAAACGAGCCATAACGTCTCGAGTTTGCAAAAACAGTTCAAACCAAAATCAAACAATAAAAAGTAAGAGTATAAAGTAACACCAGAGTGCGAGACAACAATCAATGGTAGAGTTGAAAAGGTTGAGTCCATGAAAAGGTGTATCTAAATTTCTAGTCAGAGTGAACATCAAGGGTCATAAGATCAGCCTAAAATGTTAAGTCGTGAAGTATTAACTAGCCCAGTCGCAGGTAACAACCAGCGCCACATGACAAGTGTCAACAACATCGGATAATAACAAAGAAAACATCACACATTCCCAATAAGAAAGAGACTCACATCGACTGGAAACAGACACTACCTCAACAAACAAACAAATCTAACAACAAACAAAATCGCCATCAACAGTCATAAAACACAACTAAAGGTCACTAAATGGAATCCAAAGAGATAAAACCCAAAAACGAAAACAATGAACGACAACACGAGAATGTTGCCTATTCAAGCAAGACAAAATCATTTAAATCAAAGGAGTTCAAAGGCGCATCGGGCTTTTAGTTGTAACAAGTGATATGAATGTCAAAAGATCATTGGTTTTTCTATTACACCAAAGAATTCATATCACATCCATTCTCATCCAATCATCGGATTGAAAACAAAATTGGACATGAAATAATTCTCTAGGATATTAACCATCGTCAATTTTCAAACATTCACCTGAAACCGTAATCTCTTCTGGATTACGCAACTCATTGAATCCAAACTCATTATCATTTGAATCGGCTTGAAAGTCAAACAGGCCAGCATTGTCATTCAAAAACGGCAAGGAGCCACTGTCTTCAGTTTTGAAGGGTTCTTCTGGGATATCTAGTTGTTCAGGAAACTCCTGCTTGACAACGGGGTTGTTACCTGTAACAATGTCAAGGGAGAACTTGTTCATTGGAAGAAAGTCCACATCAATGGCGGTGTCCGTGAATAGTGTATCATCAGGAAAAGTTGATGAGGGGCACTTTGAGTCCACCTGTAGAACATCGTCTTCATCTTCATAAGATGACTTTGGAGACCCAGAAGTGAAAGAATCTGGAGTCTTGGGCATTGTCATCGAGGATTCACGCTTCTCATACTGTTGCGACATTCCAAAGTCCTCATCGAGCTCAAGGTTGTGCTGCATCTTAACCTGCTTTAGGTCAGGTAGGCTAGCAATCTTCTTGACAAGAGTGTCAATCTCGTTGTCTCCACCGGTATAGGTATTCTTTAACAGTACAGAGTTGAGCTTATTCATAAGCTGAAGTTGTTTCTCAATGTCTAAAACATATGACTCCAGAAACTCAACATGTTTACGCTTCTTCTCTCTAGAAGCATGAGCAGCCTTTCTATTTCTGAGAATTCGCTCAACACGGCGCTGCTCCTTCTCCTCCTTAGTCTTAGCCCTCTTGCGGGGTGGGAGAGCAGTCTTGAAGGTGGTCGGTATCTCAGCAACGTCAGACATTTTATAAGCCGCTGTGCTGATTTTAGTTGGTATTTAGCTTATTAGATTGGGTGGCGGTTTTAGGAAAATTGGGGATCTTTAAATAGTCCTGAGCGTACCTTCACCGCGAACTTTCACACCCAAAAAGAATCACGACAGGTTTTTTTTGCTCACAATTTTATGGTACGGCCACACTTAAGAGAATGACATAACAGGTGTCTGGATGTACTTTCATGCAACGGGCTAATTTCAGGTCAGGATAAGCGATGAGCTAGCAAAAGCTGTGGCAAGTGCTGGACGTCGAGGGGATTAGTGGAGCCTTTCAGATAATCCAGAAGTCAGGAGTGCCTAGTTGTTCTCATTCTGTTCCTTTACAAGGGGTATACAATTTCAAGGCCTTTAAACGGATCACGTTCATCTCCGAGGTCCGTTGCTCGGGATACAACGTACTCTAGTAAAAACGAGAGGTGAGTTACATTTGTGGATTTCTAGATCCTGACTAGGTCTAAGTCCTACTGCAAGTTCTCTTCAATGCAAGTAAAGTGTACCAGTACTGGTGTGCAGCAACTACAACAGTTCAATATTATTGTGGAATCCGGATCTTCAGTCTTTTTGACTTCTAGAAGTTGAACTGTAACTTCTTAAATCTGAGAGGTGCGCATTAATGCAAAGTCGGCATGAACCCGAGTACGGTAAGTGCGGTAGCAAAAAACATACCTTCCTCCTCTGTGTTCGTGTGCACATGGCGAGATGGAGTTCGGAGACGGACTTCGCACATAGAAATACCACTGCTTCAATAATCTTTTCGAATAGAGGAGAAGTGGGTAGCTCCGTTTCCACTCGTTCTCTCGTTGGTGTTGTGCATCACACTTTCGACTCTCTAGAGTCTTTAATAGGTAACTACCTCCAGCTGTGAGCATTGAGGCACCGTGTGGACCTTCGCCCATATTGGACCGAAAATCTTTGATCAAAAGGTGAACATTTTGATCATGAGCCCAAGTCGGAGCTTTGAAATCTTAAGGAGACTGTGTGTATGTAAGAAGTAGAAAAGTAGGAAGTGAGTAAGAAGTAATAAGGAATTATTACATAATCTATGTTTTTGTTTTGCAGAATGCGGACAGACCAATCTGAGGAAGAAAAAAAAGTAAACATTATTCTCCCCAGGCCAACAGGGACTCGAGCACCCTGAAGAAAGATTCCTTACGGTGCTTGTCTGATCCACATTTTTTATCCAGCTTCAATACGTACGCTGGTCTTGTTGAAACTTCTAAGCCCCCACGATGTCAGATATCTCATCATCCAGGATCAATGTGTCGACTGACTCTGAGGAATCCTTCTTGATGAAACAGATTAACAAGTCACAACTCTTCAACAGTTCCACTACATCATCATCAAACTCGTCTAAGAAGAGAAGATCCTTCTTCAGAGAAAGTTACATTGATGAGTTTGGTGCAGACAGGACTTTCAGCGTTTACCAAGACATTATTCTTGAGGACACCACTGACGAAGGTAGAGATGTGAGTGATTTGTCCAAACTGTCTCAACTAGAGGTTGATAAACTGAAAGCAGCAGAAAACAACCGTTCAAGCATCTTAGGGGAGCTCAATCTTAATTCATCAGCCGAACCGCTGCCCTCTTCATCAATTGCCAAATCAGGTTCTTTGAGTAGGAAGAATTTAAAGGAAAAATCCGGATTTGATCAACGCTACCAAAGCACAACAATCCCACAACCAACGGATGCGCAGATTTTATCCGAGACATCTGGGCTGGGACAGATTGCCTTTCCAAGAGTAGTGACCCCACTGATACCCTTACCTCCGGTTCCCCATCTTAAGTCAGAGCAGATTCCAAATAGAAAGAGAAACACTCCATCTGCCATCCACCTGAACAATAACGCACATATTACAGATACTGCAGCTGGTCTAAGGCCCTTCAAGCTGCAATCTCAGCCACTAGAAGATAAAGAGAGATCAGTATCAGATTCCTCATCGAAGACTTATGGTTCGGTAAAATCCACTTTCAGTGGTAGAACCTCCTTGCTCAACTTTGAGATGACTAGAAAGAAACAAATCGGTACACCACATATTCTGCTTCATCCAAATGAGAACGATTCCCAAGAAAATGTCAAAATCGTGAAAACGGTGAAGTCCGAGACACCATCAGCTTCAGGCTCCTTCACTTTCACTAAGCAATTCAGGGTTCAAGATACTCAGTCATCCATTCCAGACGCATTGAAGTCGCTACCCCCTACCAAGAGTGATCCAGATGTTTTGAAAATGCTTCAAATGAATGACGCTAAATCTATCGATCCTGAAAAGAACTTAACCAGAACCAATAGCTCAGATGCTCGATACAATACCGAATACTCGCGATATTCGGATCAACATTCAGACAAAGAGTATCACTATAATGACGACTTGCTAGAGAAAATCTATTATTATAGAAGACAACCTCCAGCCACACTCAAAAGGAACACTCATATGATATGGCTCGTCTACCTCCTTTCCTTCCTAGTCCCACCATTATTTTTCTTCCTTGGGTTCGGGCTGCTAGACAGATGCTTTGGTCAGTATTACGTTTCCCCTACTGTCAAGAGAATAAGCTTAATTACTGGGTTTGTGTTCACCATTGTGAGCCTGGCTATGATAGGTGTTGGCTTCGGTTATGGAATCCACCATGCACGGCAATGATTTTGTCTATACTGACTATACTTGGACCATTTCTCCCCATACATACATAAACTACTACACTCAAAGGCAGTTACTGACTTACGCTTCCACTTTACAAGTAAGGTATAGCTGTGTATAAGTTACAACTTTAACAACTTACCAAGTTACACTAATGATTACATAACGCATGACAAATATTCCAGCTTTTGTAGTGTGCCAATCTATACCGATTAGCCGAAATCTTAACGGTGAGGTTTGGTCAAATTCACAATCTTCACAACAGTTATCCGCCCCTCTTGTGAAGTCGAACAAGAACAAACATATACGTACTGCCTTTACTGAAGAACAACAGTACTGGGCACACTACCGCTCTACCTCAACGACTCATCTTATCCTCTCTAGCCTAGAGCATTTTTTCTGGGGTTGCTGATACAATAAAGGGGAAGTTCCACAAAGTCAATCCAACTCCAACAAAGAACTGACACTACAATATGGGAAACGTACCTACAAAAGAGGACCGTCGCAATAGTACTGCCTCCACTACCACTATAGGCTCTAGAAGGCGCACGGGCTCACTTGCTTCAACTCTACAACAAGCCTCGCCTTTCAATCTCAAGAACGCTGTCTCAGCCTCAACATTGAGCAGCTCATCTGCACGCAAGCAGAAGGAGAAAGAAAAGTACAAAGAAATGCACGCTCAAGGCCTTATTGTGAAATATGATGAAAATGTTGATGGCGGTTACTTAGCCCCTTACGGAACCTATAACCTGAACCTGGATTACACCATTAGCATCGTGAAAAGTGCTATTATTAGCCGCAAGTTGGCCCCCTTCTATACCCCACTACAAGATCATAGTGACGAGTGGACAGACTCTCAGCTATTGGAGGTGGTAGATTCGCTGCGACTCCATGCACTTCCTCATGAGGCTGAAGATGGGGAGGATGAAGACCTGACTTATGACGCAGACTCTGTTAACATCTCAGCATTGAGTAAGAAAGACCTAAGAAAGCACAATAACAAGGTATTTATGAAAAAGCTCAAACTGAAGAAGCTCAAGTGGCAAGAGGAACAAGAGGAAAGATACCTGAGGGAGAAACCGACTTCAAGGCAAGCAGCCTCAAGAAGCTTGAAATTAAAACTTTACAAGGACGTGGTTGAATGTCCTATATGCTTCCTCTACTATCCAAAGTGGATCAACTACACGCGTTGCTGTGCTCAACCTATTTGTACTGAATGTTTTGTGCAAATCAAGAGATTGGATCCTCATTATCCACATGACACCGAGGAAGAAATCCAGAATGGTGCCAAGAATGACCCAAACTTGTTAATCTCTGAACCTGCTTGTTGTCCATATTGCGCTCTTCCAAATTTTGGCGTCACTTTCCAAGCTCCCACAACCTTCAGAACTGGCCTGAATGGTATCGCACCAGCAAGCTACAAGCTGCCCTCATCATCATCTTTGGAAGACGCACTCACTGATGAGGATGAGGGTAATGACATTTCAAACAAGCTGGATGTGCAAAATGATTATTTCAGAAAGCAAAGTGTCGCCTTGAGACGTGGGTCTTTACCTGCCTCCCATCCAACCGTGGTGACAACCGATTATATCAGACCAGACTGGGAAACGACGCTGAAGAATTCAAGACAGAGATTAGAGAAAAGGGCCGCTGCTGCGACTGCCATTCATGCCAGTAACATGTTAATCCAAGACGATCACGAAAATGTTCTTGAACAGCAGATGATAGAAGAGGCGATGAGGTTGAGTCTTTTGGATCAACAAACCGAACAAAGAAGAGCTGGATCAAGTTGAAGTGTAATCTTAGACAGCTGCAAGTTGCGAACGTTAATCGAAGTGTCTGATTACCTTCTATGGTGTAAAATCTACTACTCAACATAAAAATTAAGGCAAAAAACAGTAACATTATATCAATGCCTGGATTACAACTGTCATAGCCACTGGAGAAAGAGCAGCACGCTCAAAGTGAGACTAGTTCCTTTCTATTAAGTAAAGATTATCAGTGTGGATATTCATGGCGTACTAGCTAGAGTGTGGAGGTCCGTAGATACAGCTAAGTAACGTTTTTGCTAATTTTGTAATGTCAACTTCCTCTATGTTGTGTAGTAGGACTAGATGCTAAAACAGATTTGAGCAAAGCGAGAACTAGAGATAGTTTGTCAACATTGACACTATTCCTAGGATTATATCCTATAATAACTCTAATAGACACAAGTAAAACGCCAAATTGAGGGCAAGTTTGTCATTCAAATCCAGAAAGGTCATGGAATATGGAATATACTCGCCTTAGATGTCAAAAACAAAAGTCTGGGTTTGGAATCAGTTTAAAGACATCATCGAATGCTTTGGTTGCTTCCTTCAATGCTCTTGCTGAGGGAAAATGCATCCACAATACGTTGCAAAAAACCCCTAGAAAGATTCTTGAAGTAATTTAAGGAGATATGAAGAGCTTGGTATGAACTCCGTGGGTTTACAATGGCGAAAGGTGGTCGGTCAACAGTGCTAAGCCATACGTAGCTGTTTTGGCTGTATTTCATTGGAGAGTTTTACCATGGCTAGAGCCAAGAGCCCACACTTGGCATGCAGTGTTCAACATTGAAGTTAAGAGCTACGATACAGGGTGACTGTCTATCTGTGCTATCAGGAATCTGGTTGAGCCTGTCTCTAGTTTTGCTCGTCCCCAAATTGCTTGTACCTTTTTGTCAAAATGTCTCGACACGTGTTCCCCACAAAAAAAATGAATGATATTTACCATACAAACACTCTTGATATAATCTGCTCAAGAACATCTCACCTCGAACCTAGATTCATTGAGTCCGTGAATACACCCGTGACTATCTATATTGTCATATCTGATTAAAGTTGACAAGATCCCAAAATGACAGCTTCAGAACTTGCAACTCTTGTTGGCAAAATCAAGGACAAGACCATAGAGAACTTTTCTTATGGTATTGAGAACAAGAATACGTTTTTCCCGGAGCCATCATCATCAGATGATATCGAAGAGTTTGAGAGAAAGTACAATATCACCTTGCCTGATGAGATCAAAGAGTACCTCACTCTCTTCAATGGTGAAGGCCAGCTAACCACTCAGGCAGCAGGAATGGAGGTGGGTATGTACCTTGGTCTCTGCTCTCTAAGTCTGGAAGATATCAAGAGAGAAATGGATGTCTGGAAGCAAGTGTGGGAGGAGAACCCTGAATTTGAAGAGCAAGAGTATGAGTCCATTCCAGAAGGTGCAGTCAAAGCCAAGTATGTTGATTGTGATAACTGGGTTGGTTTGGCCACTGATGGATGTGGAAACAGTATTGGTATCGACTTGAACCCAGGTCCAAAGGGCAAGATTGGTCAAGTTATTATCTGGGGTAAGGACTACTGGGACGACAGAACTGTGATCTATGAAAACTGGACTAGATTTCTTGAGGAAGTTTGGGAACATCTGAACGAGGAGGGTTTTTATACTGTTGACAAACAGTATAACGTCTATGATCTACCAGAGACTAATTACATTGATTACCTCTATGAAAAGAAGTTGAAAGAGTACGGTCGCAGAGATGATCAGTAGAAAGATGAAATACAGCAGCTAATAAAGCTCAGCAACAAGAGAATAACAAACCAATACAGATAACTTTTCAGTGCCTCGTATAAGCTATTCATAGTCCAATAGTTTTCAAATGAACTGAATTTCTTGGTTACGGTTCCATAAACCCTTTCTCCATTGGACGTTAGTTGAGATACGTCAGTACAACAGGACACTATAACAGAGCAGAAAGACAAAGTTAGCACCCAGCATACATCCATAGTGCACCTACCAGCTTATCATAAGTCTACCTTGCGTTGACCATGTTACTTACCAGCTTTTGCTAGACTAACATCATCCTAAGGAATGAGTTGCCCTGATACTCATCACGTGGGAAAATACAAGGAGTACTACAGCTCATCCGGACACCACAGCATCTCGAACAAACTTTTTCCTGAAAGTTTTCAAAAACCACGGACCAAAGACTAACAAAAAGGCCATAGAAATAGTCTGCTTCTAGCTTAAATTGATTATTCTTGATTATCACAATGTCCACTGAAACTGCTTTGTCTTACGCCGCTTTGATCTTGTCTGACTCTGACGTCGAGATCACCTCCGAGAACTTGTTGGCCCTTGTTGGTGCCGCTAAAATCCAAGTTGAAGGTATCTATGCTGACTTGTTCGCTAAGGCTCTTGAGGGTCAAAACATCAAGGCTTTGTTGACCAACTTCTCCGCTGGCGCTTCTGGCGCTGCTGCCCCAGTTGCTGGTGCCGTTGCTGCTTCTAGTGAGGCTGAAGCTGCTGAGGAAGAGAAGGAGGAGGAAAAGGAAGAGTCTGATGATGACATGGGATTCGGTTTGTTCGATTAAACGGTCTGATTTAGATCTCTAGTTCTGAATTACTTTAAAGACTGTGAACATAATATTGGTGCTGTTTGTACTGGTACTTTATGCTGGGTTTTGGGGTCATGAAGAGTTTGGGTTTAGTGAACTGAGTAATTTGAATAATACGAAAAACAGGAAGCTCTATCGTAAGGATCACATCTGAACGTGATTTCATAAACAGAGCTGATGATCCGGCTGTAGAATGAAAGTAAGCTGCAGATTAGATGACATGTATAGGCACTTCAGGAAATATATTGGAGCTTTAAACCGTACAGTTCGGAAGCCTGTAACCAGTTTGAGTTTAGGAGGATAGGATGCATGTCTATCATGGACATGAACAGAAGACGAGGTTATATATTATTTATTCGATCAGTCACGGTTTAAAACATCATCATTCATTTGCACCTTTGACGTTTATCATGTTTTACAGGACATCCATCCCCATAGCCAGCACCTACAGCACCTTCACAAATAACCTTTTTTTCTTTTATACATTAAGATTTATTGATTATGCTTATTTCTTCTTCTCAGCGTCGGCCTCAGCAGCATCCTTAGCTCTCTTGGCTCTAACACCGTGGTACTTCTTGTCAGATCTGGCCAATCTCAAAGTTCTGTAAGCAGATTGCTCTGGAACAACAACAGCTCTTGGCTCGGACTCAACAGCTGGTTGAACAATTGGGAACGAAGCAGCAGTGGACAAAACTTGCTCAGTCTCAGCGGCCTTACCCTTTCTTGGGAAGACAATCAACTTAGATTGGTACTCCTTCAATCTTTGGATGTTCAACTCGAAGATCTCAGTGGATCTGTTTTGACGTCTGTGGTCAACAGCAATACCAATGGTTCTGGCGTAAGCAGCAGTCAAACCAGCAGCCTTAATCTCTCTCAAGGTGAAACCTCTACCGGCTCTAACCTTTCTGTTGTACTTGATGGTTGGGGCTCTGACGACTGGTCTCAAAGCGTCCAATGGTCTTGGAGCAATCTTAGCAGCCTTGGCAGTTCTAGCATTTCTTCTGGAAGCCTTCTTACCTGCTTGGTCAAAGTGAACCTTGACACGTTCTTGCCAGTGCTTTCTGAAGTGGTTCTTCAATAATGGAAGATTCTTGGAAATAGCTGTGAAAAATTAGTATTCTTATTCAGTTAACTGGCACTATAATCAAAAAGAAGTCGAAGGGGATATGGTTATATTTGAAGGTGCTGAAATGACGCTGCTGTTACTGCGTCCAAGTGCTATTCTATGTTGTAAATGACATTTTCTTCAAGGTTGGGTAATGGAGTGCAATGTAAGATATCTTGGGTCCTTGTAGCGCTGTCTTACTCTTCCGTAACCTGGTTCTCATCCATATCACTTCATTCCTTCATTTCTGATCACAGGTGTAAAGTGACATACCCATTGTGAATTGTGTTACTGCTTAACGAACCAAAGTGATAACAACACCAGTCTGGAATTTTGTCAATTTTTTTGTGTTTGGTGAAAAAAAGCCAAATCCCACATTGCACCATAACCTTTCCACTTTTGGTCGTTCTTTGTGAATAGTGCTTTGATGTGTGTGGGTGTTTTTAAAGAGTCGTGGCCAAAACTGGAAAAACACAGTCACAGATACGCGAATCTCCACTCGCCGACAACAAAACAGCATCAAGTGCGAAAAAGTTTCCGCGAATTCCAGCAGGGTTGGTGTTTGTGAAAAAACAAAATTATCATTTCTTCGAAGTGCTTAGTTTCAACCCGTACCAAAACTAGCAATCATGTCCGCTGCTAAAGTTAAGTCTGTTCAAGTATGTGCAATTGTCAGAGAGTAAAACGAGAGAGCGATGTCTGTGTGGATACCAAGAGCCATTCCCAAAAGTCTATATCTTCAATCGAGGAAGTTCCAAGTTTCCCTGGCGGCGCCAACTCAATCAATACGAAAGGCCAAGTTTCAGACCACTACTGTACAGAATACCATTAAGGAAGGTACACTTCAGCCTGCCACACAGTCATGCCCAGTATCTACACAGTCTTTACACCATAATGCCTTATGTCAACAACATCCACTAGTAAACCGGCAGGCGCCTCGAAATTTTTCACCCAAAGCATCACCAGTTCAGGATACTAACTATTCATACAGACCTTCGGTAAGAAGAAGTCCGCTACCGCTGTTGCCCACGTCAAGGAGGGTAAGGGTCTAATCAAGGTTAACGGTGCCCCAATCACCCTTGTTGAGCCAGAAATCTTGAGATTCAAGGTCTACGAGCCATTGATCTTGGTCGGTTTGGACAAGTTTGCCAACGTTGACATCAGAGTTAGAGTTACCGGTGGTGGTCACGTTTCCCAAGTCTACGCCATCAGACAAGCCATTGCTAAGGGTTTGGTCGCTTACCACCAAAAGTTTGTTGATGAGCAATCCAAGAACGAGTTGAAGAAGGCTTTCGTCTCCTACGACAGAACCTTGTTGATTGCTGATGCCAGACAACCAGAGCCAAAGAAGTTCGGTGGTCGTGGTGCCAGATCCAGATTCCAAAAATCTTACCGTTAATATCTATCATCATTTATCAACAACTTTGTTTTATGTACAGTGCTATTTTTTTGACTCTATATAAACTAATATAAAAGGCTTAGGGATTTGTGTGTAGATGATGACTTGATGTTAATTAGTAACCTTTCCCGCTGCTAGCGTGCAAGATTATAAGAGATGCTGCTGTATGCTGTAGAAGTCGATAGTTTGATGACAGCCATGGGTTCAAAGAAGGCTTTGATCTGATGACTAAGCAACGCGTACCTCGAGGCCAAATTCGTCCTACGCGTCTCCCAAGCAAAACAAAAACAATCCCGTTCAAAGCCAGAGGCTCCTTCACACACTCATATAGAGGTCCCTCCGTTGAATAGTGATGCTTACCATGGACATAGTATCACTTTCTGCGGCACTCACACCACAAGTCGCGTCACCAACTACCTCTGTTGAGATCAAGACTGAATATCCAAGTGAAGAGACTCAGGATATCTTGAGACTGACACAACCCACGTTGTTGAATGATCGAGAGAAACGAGGAGGAAGTGCATCCTCATCTCAGAGCTCGTTGTCCACAACTAGTATTTCAAATTTATCTGAGATCGATGGGATCAACGGTGAACCCGCGAGTGAGACGTCACAGGAGTACATTGATGGATTGATAAAGGAGGTGAACGAAACCCGTACGGATGAGCTGAAGAGTGACGTTGTTATACTTCTGAAGAGATTGACACACTCTCTAGCCAAAACTAAGAACAAAGCCAACTCCTACAAGATTAAGTCAGAGCTATTGTCTATATCTTCAAAGGATGCTGACATGCGGTACGAAGTTGAGAATGACTTGATCAAAAGAGAAGTGGAAAGTCTGAAGACTCAAGGAGAGAACCTCACGTATCTGATGAAGAAGATCAACAAACAGAAACTTGTCTTAAGGAAGTACAAAAATGAAATCCAGAACAAGAACCGCGAGATTATTGACTTGAGAGGAAAGTTGAGCAGCATTCCTGCGGCGAAGAAAAGAAAACTGTTCAGATCGAACACCACCATTGAGGCGGACAATAAAGGAAATATGTTAGATACATTGGGAATGCTGGCCTCCCAGGTGTTAACAGAGGAGGAACAAAACAATCGCAAGAGGTGATTTAATGAATACAAAGTGCGAATCTCTGACGTTATGATAAAGTTTGGTTCGAAATATATGTTACAAAAAGATAAAAACACAGCTGATTAACAGTGTAGTTGAACTAGACCTTCTCAATAAATAAATATGGTGTATGTATTGGAATAAATAATGGTCGAATAAATAAGGAATAAATAAGGCAAATAATTTATCTGCAAAAGCATCACTACGATGACTCGGCTGGCAAGTCAGCAGAAATATCGCCAATCAATGAAGGCTGTTTTCTCAACTGCAACCCACTCAACTTGTCGTACTCACCAGAAATGATTCTCTCAATAATCAAGTTATCACGTTCTCTAATCTCAGCCAAGGTCTTGCCCTCGTTGTTTAACTTGGCCAGGGCATCTTCAGAAGAATCGGTGTCTTCGAGGGCTCTCAATTTCAACTCTCTCTCTGCCCATTCGTCGATGCCCTCCTCATCCTTGAACAAATGAACACCAACCAAGATAATCAACCCTGGGACAAGACCGTAGTAACTCAACTTTTCCCAGCCCTCCTCGTTGCCCTTTCTAACCACCCTCCATTCAATCTCACCAGTGGCCTTCTCATAAGGGACCTTGTCGATGATGTCACTGCTAGCACCATTCTCTAAGCTAGGGAGCAATCTTTGTAAGTCAGCGTAGTTCTGAGAATAGAGCTTAGCCTGGGTGGTGCTCATAGTCAACCACTTGAAAAGACCAACGTTGCGCTTGGTAGCAAGTAGAGATAGATGAGCAATGCGGTGAAGCTCCATGTCTGAAGGTTGACGAGGTGAGCCGTCGGGGTTCTGGTAGATCTTGGATGCTGGTGGAAGGGAGTCAATCAGGTAGCGAATGTCCTCCTCGACGCGTGGCTTGTAGGCAGCAGCAGCAGCAGAGTTGTGGAAGTTGTTACGATTGGCAATAGCCATCCTCTTGAGGGTAGAAGATGCAGAAGGTGTGCGCAGCATTGTGGTTTTGGCGTTGTTCGTTGATGTTTCTGTCGAGTGGAGAGAGAACTAAATCCCTTTGTTTTTTTTTCTTTTCAACATTCCCCATTTCAAGATCGAGCCGGGAACAGCTTTCACTGTTACTTCTACAGCAAGCAGTGCACAATACAGTACTTATACTTACTATTACAATTTGTACTGGTGTCGGGTGTACCAAAACCAGCACTCTATTAACTAATAACTCCATGTTGTGAGTGGTGGAGTACCAAGACTTCGTCTTCTTCTCCTTCATCGTTTTGAGCACTGCTGCTGTCCAGTGCGTGCGCATCCAAGTTTTGGAATTGGTGCTCGTCTAGTTTCATATACAGAGGTGGTCCATCAACAGCCAGTTCTTGTAGTTGAATAGCATCCACCCTCTCGTTATTATCGTGGTCCACCAGTGGGCCATGGAAGTTCTTCTTTCCCCATACAAACCACAGTATCGTGACCACTAGAGCAAACAGTCCAAACACAAGCGATGCGTAGTTCATACTTCTCCCAGTGACTGGTAACATCGGAGGCATGCTTAGGACAAATATCGTGAACAAGAGCCAGCCGGCACTAATTGTATTGATGATGAACCCGACATACTTTAGCTTGAACGCGGCTCCTCTGACCTTTCGACGACCACCAAGCATTGAGGACACAATCGGGATCAACGAGGCTGCACACAGTGAAATGACAGCAGCACCAACAAAAGCATTAAACGCGGCAGTAGACACAAGAGATAAGAGCCCCAGTGCATATGATACTCCCATGGATAGTAGTACAGAGTATTTCGGAATTTTTGAGACTGAGTCCGAATGGACATAGGTCCACAATTCACCCATCGGCAATGCACCATCTCTTGACATTGAAAACACAGCTCTTGATGAGGTAGCAATGGAGCTGATGCCAGAAAACACTAGGTTTCCGATGACCATAATCACCAAAAAGAATGAAACTAAAGTCGAGTTAGTAGCGAGTTTGAAGATCAAAATTATCGGCATAATGCCATGGTTCTGGTCCACAAGTAGGTCAATGTCAGGCAACACTGCAAGAATTGGAATCAAGAAAATGAAGCCAGAGAACCCAGCAAGTAACACCGAAATAACAATTCCTCTTGGAACGTTCCTCTCTGCGTCCTTCACTTCTTCGGAAATTGCAGGTAATAGACCAAATCCTTGCATCATAAAATTAGCCTGTTGAAATCCAATGATGAACGCCATTGATGGGGTCCATCCAGACCTCGAGTTATCAAAATGTGTAAAGATGTACTTCATGCTGTGATACTCTCTAGCAAATATTAGGAGCAAGATATCTATGAGTAGAATGGCATAGATGATCCAATAGACACAAAACCTGTTGATCAGCTCCAGATACCTGCTGAAATACAGGTTAACTACGCCACACACCGTCACCACCAAATAAAACACCAGCATGTTGATAACTGAGTTGATCTCGTATTCGGAATCCACCAGTCCAAAGACAGACAGCACAAACGTGGCTCCAGCAAATGTTATGCTCACACTCATAGTCCAGTTCCCAATTAACAGGAAAAAACCAGTGAACCACGAACATATCAGACTGTATTTGGGTTTCGCTATAATTGCGGCACCACCGTGAAGTTCAATAGGATACTTGGACGATATCTCAGCCAGTGACAGGGCACAGCACATGGAGAAAAGGTATACTATAATGTATCCAAACATAATGGTTGCAGGTCCACCATCAACAAGCGCATTCCGCATAGTAGTCCCTAGACTCAGTGGTGCAGACATTAGTCCAAATCCCAGGCCAATAACAGATGTGATGGTAAGGTTCTTGTTCAGGTTCTGCTCATACTTGAACCGTTCTGTATGGACATCATGATCCACCATATCATTCTCAATGGTCTCGGAAATGTGGTTTATGAGCCTATTAGTGAGCGAGTGCTCACTGTATGTACTCTGCTCTGAATGCCTCTGTGACATTGTCGGTGGAGCACCCTTGGAGTGGGTGGCTTTCTGCTATCGATGAGCTAGTAGACACTTATAATGATTAAAAGTGAAATTCGGAGTTATCTCAAGGAAGAGATCCAGCCAAACACTGAGCCGGGTAATTACTTTTGAGAGAGGTGTCTGTGTACATAATATACACAGGTGCCACTACAAATATTTTCACTATTGACTGGAAAGAAGGGCTGGGTAAATCTTTAGTGACCTCTGACATAAGTCTCCGCGAATCGCTTCAAGGAATACTCCTTGGTAGTGATATACTCGTGGTCGGGCTTAGACGGGTCGAAGTCAGCTGGTCTAGCATCGTACACCATCTTGGAAGGGATTGGAGTCACTCTCACGTCGTTCTCAGCATCAAAGAAAAACACAATTGAGTATCTGTCCTCGTTATCCGTTGGTAGCTGGACTCTGTGCAGGGTTGACTTCAGGATGCCGTTAGTCCATTGGGACAACTGGTCGGCAATATTGACGACAATTGGGGCAGCTTTGCCTTGTTTGATGTACTCTGGATTTGGAGACGGAATGTGAGGGACCGACTTCCATTGACCAGTCATGTCTAATAGTTCAAGCCCTTCTTCGCCCTTCTGTTGAAATAGCAAAGTGACGGAACCATAGTCGGTGTGAGCCCCTGCTCTAATGGCTTGGTCGCCATCTAGCTTCGACGTGGCAGGGTAGTGCAGCATTCTCATGGATGTCATAGATGTGCCTTCTGGTCTGTGTCGATCACTGAACCAGTTCTTGCCTCCTTTGTCCTCGTCGATCTTCAAACCCAAGGCCAAAAGGTTCAAAATTCTCGTACCAAGCGCAAACATCTTAAGGGCCATCTTGCGAATAAACTCGTAGTTCTCAGAACCATAGGCAAACATTTGTGGCAATTGCTCCTTCTTGAAGTCACCAGTAACAAAATTGAACAAACCGAAGTTGAAGGCCTCCTTTGGATCACCTTTGGATTGCAATTCAGGGTCCAAGTTTTCTTGGTTAAAAGTAGTGTAACCACAATCATCAGCATCGATGGCAAAGGATTCTTTGTACGCTTTGTCTAGTTGAAAGAACTGTTTGGATAGCCCAAAGTAGTGGTCAACCTCGTCTTGAGTGAAGTCATGACCATCAACAAAAAGGAAACCTTGAGTATGGAAACCATCAAGGATCTGGTCAGCAGTGGGTTGGTCAATAGAGGAAACATCCACAATCTTCAAAGGGTTTTCAGCAGGCATCTTGAGGAAAATGATCTTGTAAGAAAGTAATCAGGATTGGCGATCGGAAAGTTTCAGCTCGATATAACTCACAAGTGAACTTATATCTCGGCCGGAAGCTCTTATCAGTAATACGAAGGGGAACTACGAATTGAAGTCTTGCGCAAAAAAACGCAAAGGCTCATTAGCTGCACAATGTTTCTTATCGCGAATGTTGCGAGGAGTAAAGCCTGAACAGCCCGGGTTCGATTTGCTCATGGGTGGGGTCCATCTAATGCTATAGTACTAATTAAGCAGTGGTTTCTACAGAGTATAAAAGCGTAACTCAACGGTCTGTCTCTTCGCTGATAAGAGCCATTTCTATACCCTTCGTTCAAGTTAAAAAAACTAAATCGCCTATTGTCGATGCATATGACAACAAATAGTAGTTTCAGAGGCTCAAGCGTACCTTGAGCGCTGTACTATACTCCTCTGGGACCACATCAACATTCTTTTACTCTCAATTACAAGTTCCTAGGATCTGATAATATTTAGAGCGTGACTGATCAGCTGACATACTGTAACTACGAGCACGGCTCAGATCTCTAGGCGTAAAATTCATCACGTTCTCGAGACCTTCAAAAAGTTGAGAAACCGACAAAAACAAAACGAACAACAGAAACATCACAACGCCACCCCCTCTGTCAAATAAACATCACAAAATGTCCCACGAAGGTGAAGAAGAACTCCTCGAATACTCCGAACCAGAAGACAACCTAGTCACTGAGCCAACTGCGACCGAGTCTGCTCCTAAGGATGGTGACGACAAGAAGGGCTCCTATGTGGGTGTCCACTCTACTGGTTTCAAGGATTTCCTGTTGAAGCCAGAGTTGTCCCGTGCCATTGTCGACTGTGGTTTCGAGCATCCTTCTGAAGGTTAGTACCATCACACATATCTCAACTTGTGGTGTGCTAAAAGTCCGCTTTTGACGATTTCCTGCGCTGTCTGAAGTTATAAAAATGCTGCCGGTGACGCGTGTCACTTGCTCGTATCCTTTCTTATGGAAGAGAACATCAACACAAATGTTGTTATTCGCACAATACTAGGATCAAATAGTGTCCTTGTTGCTATCACATCGACAAGCATCACTCTCCCCTCTTCATTTTTATAACCTTCAATCACCCGGAGAACTTCCCAAAACCTGCTACTTTTACCACCGCAAGGATGTCCCCGCCGTTTTGTTCCCAATTATTAACCACCCAAATAGTTCAACAAGTCTGTATCCCACAATCTATTCATGGTACTGATGTTCTGTGTCAAGCCAAGTCAGGTTTGGGTAAGACTGCCGTCTTTGTTTTGTCTACTTTACAACAATTAGACCCCGTTCCAGGTGAAGTCTCCACTGTTGTGATTTGTCACACCAGAGAGCTGGCCTACCAAATCCGTAACGAGTACCAGAGATTCTCTAAATACATGCCAGAAGTCAAGACCGCCGTCTTCTATGGTGGTACTCCGATCAAGAAGGATGCCGAATTGCTAGCCAATAAGGACACGACTCCTCACATTATCGTTGCCACTCCAGGTAGATTGAACGCCTTGTTGAGAGACAAGTACCTACGTCTGAACAATGTGAAGAACTTTGTCATTGACGAGTGTGACAAGGTCTTGGAGGCTGTTGACATGAGAAGAGATGTCCAAGAGATTTTCAGAGCCACTCCTCACGAGAAGCAAGTTATGTTCTTCTCTGCCACCTTGTCTCAGGAGATCAGACCAATCTGTAAGAAGTTCTTGCAAAACCCATTGGAGATCTATGTTGACGATGAGGCCAAGCTGACCTTACACGGTTTACAACAATACTACATCAAATTGTCTGAGAAGGAGAAGAACAGACGTCTTGCAGAGTTGTTAGATTCTTTGGAATTTAACCAAGTTATTATTTTTGTCAAGTCAACTGCTCGTGCAGATGAGTTGAACAGAATCTTGAACGCTTCTAACTTCCCGTCTATTGCAATTCACTCTGGTATCCCACAAGAAGAGAGAATTGCGCGTTACAAGTCTTTCAAGGACTTCCAAAAGAGAATCTGTGTCTGTACCGATGTCTTTGGTAGAGGTATTGATATTGAGAGAATTAACTTGGCTATCAACTACGATTTGCCAAACGAGGATGACCAATACTTGCACAGAGTTGGAAGAGCTGGTAGATTTGGTACTAAGGGTTTGGCCATCTCCTTTGTCTCCACCGAGGATGACGAAAAAGTTTTGGCTAAGATCCAAGAAAGATTCGATGTCAAGATTGCTGAATTCCCAGAAGGTGGTGTTGACCCATCTACCTACATGAACACCTAAGTGTGCATGACTCTTTAAAGTACTTTGGTTCATATCCAAAAGTCCATTTATGTATTTTGAATCCTGTTCAAGGATATCTGTAGCGTCTTTTTTTTCACTTTCTCTCCTAAGTTTTATGCCAAGTGCTTCTTCTCACTTTCCAGTACTCCTTACTTCTTGCTCCCTTTTACTTACTTCTTCTCTCTGTTTTCCTGTGCTATGTCTTCTCTCTCTTCGTAATTATTATGTAATCCGGTAGGCACCACAATAATATAAACAAAAAATTCATGCTTTTAATCGACGTAAACATACAACCTCAAAATCCATTCTCTGGCGGATATGGATGAAGATTTGTATGATGAGTAGGTAAAAATTAACTGCCCATTTCCTTGGCTAGCACTCTAACACTTTAAACAGATTCGGTAACCTCATTGGCGATCCATTGGACTCCGACGCTGAGTCTGAGGATTCTTTCCAAGCATTAGAAGAACCCGTCCATGATGATGTGGAAATCCCAGACGGTACTGATGAAACCCGAGTGATAATACAAGAAGATAAGAGGCATTACCTTACTTTGGCGGAAACATTTGGACCCGGAGTAGAAACTATCGTGCAGGAATATGATAACCAAGATATCAGTGTGCCATTGGTTCAACCAGAGGACGAGAAGGATCCCAGCAAGATCGAGCACTTAAAGGCTCCAAGGACCACGTACTCTAAAGACTATATGATTGATCTTCTTAAGATACCGTCAAAGATTCGCAATGTGTCAATAGTTGGTGGTTTAAACTCAGGAAAGACTTCACTCTTGGATTTGCTGATTTTGGAAACTCACCATTTAAGGCACGTGAATAACAACACGCAGCCAAGATACACAGACAACACAAAGCTGGAGATTGAGAGAGGTCTCACATTAAAATCATCAACTATGACTTTGTTGCTGCAAAACCTGTCCAAGAATTCTACAGTTTGTAACCTTATTGACACACCAGGTCATTTTAACTTTCTTGATGAGGTTGCAGTTGCCCAAAGAGCTTCGGATATATCTGCTGTTGTGGTGGACGTTGTTGAGGGTGTCACTCTAGGGTGCAAGAAGGTGATTGACAATGCTATTTTGAATAACTTGCAGATGGTTTTAATAATCAACAAGATTGATAGACTTATATTGGAGTTGAAATTGCCCGAGTTGGATGCGTTCTACAAGATAAGGAGCACCATTGATGAATTCAACGCATATGTCCAAGAAAGCGAGTTTGTCGGGGACTACGATTTCAAAAATGTCGTGTATTCGCCAGTGTTGAACAACGTTCTGTTTGCATCTGCTCATCTCCAATTCGCATTCAACCTGAGATCTTTTGCCCATTTGTACTTTGAAAGATATGGGTCTCGTCATGCCGATGTTGATTCATTTTCCAAGAGATTGTGGGGTGATGTTTACTATGATGATTCATCTAACAGTTTCAACAAGAAGACCAAGGGAAAGAGATCTTTTGTTCATTTCATTCTGGAACCAATCTACAAAATTGTCACGCAAGTCCTAACAAAGGATATAAAAGATGTTCAAACAGTCATTCGTAATAACTTTGGGGTTGGTCTATCTAAGAAATTGATCACTACTACCACAAACCCCCAGATTATACTCAAGGAAACGTTCAAGCTAGTTTTCGGTGATGTCTCCAATTCATTTGTTGATATCTTGCAAAATCTCAGATCACCGGAAGGCCATACGCAGGGAAGTTTGCTCATCAATAGAGCAAGTACCGATTCTATATACAGTGCTCTTTACAAGCCGTCCAGTGAAGGACCCTTAATAGCCAGTATTCTGAAGGTGGTTGATGGAAACCTAGCACTAGTGAGAGTGAACTCTGGAACCCTAACCAGGTCAACGAAAGTTAAGATTCTAGGAGAGAACTATATTGATGATGATGATGACTTCAAGTTGCAAAAAGTTGACGAACTCTATCTCTCATGTGGCCGTTACAAAATCCCTATCGAGTCAGCCTCTGTGGGATCTATAGTTTTGATGGGAGGAGTTGAGAACATATCCAAATCAGGGACCATTTTCAGCAGTGAGGATGATTTTGAGACACTTTCGGTATTCAAGCCAATTGATTATCTTATCCAGCCCGTTTTCAAAATCATCATTGAACCAAGTGTTCCATCTGAATTACCAAAGTTGCTCGAAGGATTAAGATCTATCAACAGGCAATACCCAGGTGTTGAAATAAAAGTGGAAGAGAGTGGCGAACATGTCATATTTGGTTCAGGTGAACTGTATCTAGACTCATTACTCTATGATTTGAGATATCAAACGAAAATAGGAATTAAAGTGAGCGATCCAATCACTAAGTTTTCTGAAACCGTCTTAGATCAGTCATTCACCAAGATCTCTATCAAATCCACTAATGAACACAACTCAATCACGATCATTGCAGAACCTCTGGACGATGTTCTTGCCAAGGACGTTGAAAGTGGCAAAGTTAAAGTACAGGCTGGTATACGGATTAACAAGATCCTGCGCGAGAAATACAACTGGGATTCATTGGAGGCCAGGTCTCTTTGGGCCTTCGGTCCATCGGATAATGGCCCAAATGTTCTTCTTGATGATACCATTCCTGATGATGAGGAAGATGTTGATTTGCTGAAGACTGTGAAAGATTCGATTATTCAGGGTTTCCAATGGAGTTGCCGGGAAGGCCCATTAGCAAACGAACCTCTTAGAAACATCAAGTTCAAGATCATCGACTTTGACCTCTCAGATAACCCACTCCATAGAAGCAATGGTCAGATAATTCCAATGGTCAGAAAAGCATGTTACGCAGCTGTCTTGATATCTACACCGAAACTAATGGAACCAGTCTATGCCTTTGAAATACTGACCAAGTCAACTAACTCGATCAGTCTGATTGATAAGGTCTTGGATCGAAGAAGGGGTGCCATTTTGAAGGACGAACCAGTTGGTGGATGCCAACTGTACAGAGTTCAGGGAATAATCCCCGTGATTGACTCAGTCGGATTCGAAACTGACGTCAGGGTACTCACTCAGGGCGATGCACTTATCTCTTTCTTCTTTTATAAGTGGGCAATTGTTCCTGGTGATCCGCTGGATAAGGATTTGATCATTCCTAAGTTGAGGCCAGCATCTATTGGATGCCTCGCAAGAGATTTTGTTGTTAAGACAAGAAAAAGAAAAGGATTGATCGGGGAACCAAACTTGTCCAAGTATATCGACCAAGAATTGGTTGATTCCTTAAAGGAGTTGGGATTATTAGAATAGTGAAAAAAAGCTTCATTTGTATTGTACATTTCATGACATTCTTTGTAAATATTATCTTCTGTTGGTACGTTTGCTCTTCCCTGGACGTTTCGACTTTCCCTTCATCTTAGAAGCGTTGAAACCAGACACATCAGCAGAGGACTCGGCATCATTCTTTCTTTTAAATCTCTTCATACCACCAGATCCGTATTTAGCATCCTTACCAGCTCTCTTACCATTTGGCTTCTGTCTCTTCTCTTTTCTCTCATCCTTGTCGGCAGCAGCTTCCTCGATTGCAATGTCAAAGGCATCACCAGTGATCTCGTCATTTTGTCTCTTTCTCTTCAACGACTTGATCTTATCTAGAGTCTCTCTCTTTTCTTTTTGACGGGCTTGCAAGGTTTGATTCTGCACTTGCTTACCAAACTTCTTCAAGTCTCTTTGTCTTCTTGAATCAACGGAAGCCTTTTTCTCAGAGGCCTCCTTAATAAGTTTCTGTTTCAATTTGTCCATATGCTCATCGGATTTGATCATCTCAGCAAAATAGTCTTGAGGTCTTGTAAATGGAACCTTCAACCTCAACAGATTGGCACGACCAATCAAGGTGGCATTGAAAGCCTGTTTGTAAAATGCAAGTTCACGTTCAGTATCATCGTAAATGTCTTTGATCTGTGGCTCAACTGGTTCAGAAGATGTAATGGATTGGTGTTCTTGGAATGTGTACTTCTTCCATGGGAGCTGAATGCGCTCTAGAGCATTGTTGATTGCAGACACGTTATTGACTGTGAGCTTAGTGTATGGAACAACATCAGCATCAGAATCAAGTTCAACATCTGAGAGTGGAATGTCCTCAGCATCCTCATCTTCCTCTTCCTCTTCTAAGTCGTCTTCCTCATCCTCTTCCGCTTGCTCCTCCTTGTAATCTTCTTCTTCTGAATCTTCCTCATCATCTAGTTCTTCTTCACTGTCACTTCTAGCAAGCTTCTCTAGATCGAGAAGATACTCTTCCATCTCTGAATCATCCACAATTGGGATTTCGGTGTTCTCACTATCTTCCTTAGAAGCCCTAGCAGCCTTCTTAAGCTTTCTTTGTTCCTTTCTAGATAAGACACGGCTCTCATATTCTGCTTCAACTTCCTCTTTCTCTTTCTCTTCCTCTTTCTCTTCTACTTTACTGTTGTTATCAGCTTCAGCGGCCTCCTTGGCTATCAAGTCCTCCTTTGTCACAACCTGAGGAGCATCGCTCTTGACCTGATCTTGTGCAGCCTTGGCCTTAGTCTTCTGCTCCTTGGCGTGTTTATCTAGAACCTTCTTGTTGTGCAAGGACTCTTTCAATTTACCCTTACCCATCTTGACACAGTATAAAATCTATCCAATATGAATCCTACATACTCTTTCTCCCCTCTGAAAATTTTGGGAGGAAAATTTTTGGCGATGAGCCTCCGGAAGTTTATCCAGCCGGGTAACCTCGGAACTCGTTTAGAACGATCACCTACTGGATCAACACGAAAAAAGCACCAACGTTTCACTCGTCCTGAGCCAATCCTTCTAATCACACCCAACTGTGGATCATTAGAGATGTCAAACAGCGTTACCAAAAGAGAGAAGTTTCTTTCTGTCTTTCCTGAGCTTGTAGAAGAGCTGAATGACGTGCTGAAGGAGTACGGCATGCCAGAAGATGCAATTACCTGGTTCACTGACAACCTGAACTACAACACTCCTGGTGGTAAGTTGAACAGAGGTATCTCTGTCGTCGACACATATGTCAGTTTGAAAAGCCTCAACTCCATCGATGACCTGTCCAAGGAGGAATACAAGAAGATTTCTATCTTGGGTTGGTGCATTGAACTCTTGCAAGCTTACTTTCTCGTTGCTGATGACATGATGGACAAGTCCATCACCAGAAGGGGTCAGCCATGTTGGTATAGAAATGAGAAGGTAGGTGATATTGCCATTAACGACTCTTTCATGCTTGAGGGTGCAATCTACATCCTGCTGAAAAAGTACTTCAAAGGTGAGTCGTACTATGTTGACCTATTGGAGCTGTTCCATGATGTTACTTTCCAAACTGAAATCGGTCAACTATTGGACCTGATCACTGCTCCAGAGGAGTCTGTCGATTTGTCAAAGTTTTCTTTAAAGAAACACTCTTTGATTGTCATCTATAAGACTGCTTACTACTCATTCTACTTGCCGGTTGCCCTTGCTATGTACGCTGCAGGTATCAATGACGAGAAGGATCTGAAGCAAGCCCATGACGTTTTGATCCCATTGGGTGAGTACTTCCAGGTTCAAGATGATTTTCTTGATTGTTATGGTAAGCCAGAGGATATTGGTAAGATTGGAACTGATATCCAAGACAACAAGTGCAGTTGGGTGATCAATGTTGCTTTGCAAAAGGTCAATGATGACCAGAGAAGGATTTTGGATGAGAACTACGGTATCAAGGACGACGCCAAGGAGAAGGTGGTTAAACAGTTGTTCAATGAGTTGGGCATTGACAAGACATACCATGAATACGAAGAAAAGGTTGCTAGTGAATTGAAAGAGAGAATTGAAAACGTTGATGAATCTAGAGGTTTTAAAAAGGATGTCTTGACCCAATTCCTAAACAAGATCTACAAGCGTCAGAAATAGAAGATGCCCTCCCATAATAAAATAGAATTTGCTTTGTTCCTTGAAAACTTTGTACATTGTAAATAAAATTGTATGTAAAAAAACCCTGGATCTTTGAGCCAGTTCTGATGAAAAGATGAATATAATAAAGGAATTGGTTGTTGTAATTCCTAATGTGGATCGTTTAGTGCTGTCGTGACGATTCGTTTAAACATTGACTATCTCCAATTCTTCTCTACCAGCCTTTGTGTACAAGTACTCGTTGTAGTCTCTGGCTTGAACCCACCATTCCCAGACTAGGACACCTGGAAAAATGATGAAGAAAGCTTGGTTTCTAACTCTTCTGAAGACGTTGAAAATAGCGTTATGAGCAGAACCCTTCAATGGTCTCTGAGCAAATGGAGAGACAGCGTATGTAGTAACGCCTTTTTGGGTTGGGGAGCCCAGAGAACCCCACCAGCCAATGTAAGTCTTTGGAGAAGGAGCACCAGCCATTTTGATAGTGTTATGTGTATGTGTGGATCGAATGTAGTACGAAGGTCGTGTTTTTCATTTTTTTTATCTGTTCTGAAGAAATTATTATTTCAGAGTTTGTAATTGGCTGAATCTTAGGCTCAGTTCCGATCATATTCATGTGACTTCACATGACAAGTGATGTACAAAGGACCTCGGAAGTATGAAAGACACAAAACGAAGGCTATAGGTAACAACCTATATCCCTTTCAGAGCTTCAAACTTTCCCTTACCGAGAACAACCCCTCCAATTTTTTTCAATCCATGCCCTCAAGCCCTGGCTCGCAGTATTCTTTGGGGGAGCATACACTCCCTGGATTGGTGTCTCCCCGCTCACGGCAGTCTACTGGATCTCTTCTTGGACAGATCAGTGAAACAGATTCCCAAGGAAATAGTCGGGGCACAGCAGAAGCAGAAGATCCATTGAATGATGACGACTTCGGTTTGGAATTCACTCCAGAGCATACAGTCACTCCAAATATTCCTACAAGGGCTCAACTGCCACCCATTTTGGTTGACTCGCCTGCAAACAAGGCAAGGAATGCGAAACCGTACGAGCTCCAGAATAATCCCCACAATGATGTCCACTCTAATTCAAGATTACACAGAATCTATTCTGAGACTGAGACGTCCAATTTTGACTCCATCAATGGCCGGAGAGTGTTTGATGATGATCGCTACAGACCTCAGAAGATCAAGCATGATCAATCTCCAGTCCCCAACAAGCATTTCTCCACAACTAAATTAAATTTCCCATCACGAAGCTTTTCTCAGCACTACAAGGGAGCTCAATCGCTGAAAAGATCTCACGATGCAATGATAAATGGGACTATAGGTATGGAAGATGAGTACATTCCCAACCTTGATTTCAGCTCCATGGTCCAGAAATGGGCCAATGATAGTCAAATTGATTTATCCAAAGGCTATGACAGCTCCTTTGACTCATCATTTAACGAAAGTGGCCCTCCATCTACTGCTGCCTCTCTTACATCCACACCAATGGGTCAGTTGCATGCCCAAGTTGAACCAGTCTCTGTCCCTGTTCCCAAGAAGGATCACTTCAAGGCTGGCCTCACTAACGAGGAAGAAGAGCTGGTTTCAAAGTTACCAGAAAACTTCGTTGATTTACCCTTTTCCGTACGACGCAAAATGTTGATTGACTTAGCTCCAGATGGAAACGCTGAAGCATTTAATAAAGTGATTAAGAAGAGGTTTAAGAAAAAGCCTTCGAATTCTCCAGCAATGAAGTTTTTGAGCAGTTTCAATGAGAAGTCATCTAGGCAGTCAGAGGGAGGCCAAGTGGTTTTGAACCATAGGGTGGGGAGTATTATAGGTGGCGGAGCTTGGGGTCTGGTCAGAGAAGGACATTCAACAATCAATAATGAAGTCAACGCAATCAAGATCATCCATACCAAGACACCAGCAGTCAAGCGCTTCTTCAAGAAGGAAGTTGCTGTCTGGCATGAAATGCACCATCCGAACATTTTGCCCTTGTTAAATATTGAAGAATCCCCAGGATGCATTTACTGTCTCACTATAAGAGCTAATGGGGGAACGCTATATGATCTGGTCTCCAAATGGGGAATGTTCAACACATCTACCTCTCCCTTCAACAGGCTAGAGATGACAAAGAGTTACGTGCTTCAAGTTGTTCCTGCTTTACAATATATGCATTCAAGAGGCTACGTTCATGGCGATGTGAAATTGGAAAATGTTCTATTACACAATGATTCAAATGGAACAAAAGTCTATCTTTGTGATTTTGGGATGAGTTTGAAGTTTAAAGATATTCCTATTGATATCAACGAAGAGGTACACCTTCCAAATAAAGTTGCTGTGAAAAGAAGGCCATCCATCCCAAGATCTTCATCAGGAACGAAAGTGTTGAACAACAGGTCGACATCACTACAAAAGCTTGTCATTGACAAAATGAAGACGCACGATGATACCAGATTATCACTTCATTCTTTAACTTCAGCAACACCGTCATTATTAGAATCTCCTGTTTTCGATTCGAAGTTCGAATTTGATTATCCGGAGAAGGATGAAGAGGATAAGGATGATCCAAACATTCCACACTCGCATATTGGTTCTTTACCATATGCGGCGCCAGAACTGTTGGAGAGTTCACCAGTTCCATTGGGCCCCTCTGCAGATATATGGGCCTTTGGTGTTATGCTCTACACGATGGTCGTGGGTAAACTCCCTTTCCAACATCAGTATGAACCTAGATTACGTGCCATGATATCCGCAGGAAGATATGATGGCGAAGTATTGCAACTTGCTGGTAAGGGAGATTCGAACCTGATCAATGCAGTCAAAGGCTGTTTGGTCACTGATTTGACCAGAAGATTGAATTTTGAGCAAATTCTCGAGTTTTTAAAAGAATCCCTGTGTTAACAATGAAAACTTCTATGATCAGCGCGCTCTTCTAGTTCAAACTCCCTGGATGTGTACTTTTACAAACAAAATATAATTAACGTTAATGATTAATGAGCATCTTAACCTTTGGCTCTTAAGCTCTCTAAAGCTCTGTAGTCATGTATCTGCTGTCTTACAGTAGCAACTAAGTTATCAAAAAAGGTCGTACCCGGATTCGAACCGGGGTTGTCCGGATCAAAACCGAAAGTGATGACCACTACACTATACAACCATTGTACTTCCTGAATTACTTGTTTTTTAACTCACAGTAGTAATATCAAGCCGACGGCATGGACATTCCGACGGAATTGTCAGCATTTTTAGATAAGGGCATTATTGTCCTGTCCTGATCAACCAAACAGATTTACTTGTTGAAATAATTTGGTCAAGGGATTTATTAAACCAAATAGTATATATTATGGCAGGTGAAAGGTCGCTGTCTGATCACTCTGAGTAAACAATCAATGTATTCATGTACTCTATTCTTTCTGTATCTATGGACTACTGTCCTAGTTTGGTATGAGCTTAGTTAGAAAGGATAAATGCGACTAAACTATGACTACAAAAATACCTTTGGAGATCTTAGTCGATTTACGGGCATCTACTGTTCTTTGAACTATGACGGTAATGATACTAATTCATCTTTTGACTGCCAGTATGGAGATAAGCATGATAAGGTGCACCACAGTGTTAATATAGAGTTGCGACCCTAATCAGACGATTTAATGAATCAGGAACTGAGAGCTGGTTCCATAATTACTCAATTTGTTAGTCATCCAAGTTGTCTCATGTGTCATTTTGAATTCAAAAACTTGCACCTTAGAAGATGCGCAGCATTAGGCCTGTTCTTGTAATTCCAAACCAAACCAGACTGAATGAAACTAGAGAATTCCTGATCATCAATCCCTAGCTTCTTGGGGACCTGAGACTGAACCGGAAGAGTGCTTGAAGACGACCCGTAGGCTTTCAGTCTCCCCAGTCTATCAAAGTTGGAAAATATTGGGGCATTCTTATCTAAAAATGTCGAACTCCCATTCTTGTTAACAGAGCCATGCTCAAACAAATCATCTCTAAGGTCCAAAATTGTTCTATGTGAAGGTTGGCCTATTAGTTTCACCATTGCTTGGAACAGCTGTAGCTCATTCTTTACAGGGAAAAGCGGCCCACCAGAGTACATCTCATAAATCAGCACCATGAAGGACCAGATATCAATTTTTGTATCGTACCTGCACCCCAGCAGAACTTCTGGTGCTCTGTAAAACCTAGACTGGATGTAGGGGTACGTAATTTCATGAATCTGACATGATGAGCCAAAATCAATAATTTTCAAATCTAGGGAGTTTGGCTTGGCCAGCATGATGTTTTCTGGTTTCAAATCAGCATGGATAATGTTGAGTGAATGGATATGGTCCAACGCAGAGAGTAATTGTCTTGACCAAACCTTGATGACGTCAATCTGGAAACCTCTGTAGTTAACGGACTCCAATACTTCCAGTAGATTTACAGCTAAGAGCTCAGTGGAAATGCAAATATGAGATCTGAAATTGAAGTGTTCATAGTATTCTAAGACGTGATCATGCTTCTGTAGCTTCTTAAGGATCTTTATCTCATTGATTGATTGGAGAGACCAATTAACGTCATTCTTCATAATCTTAATACCCACTGTCTTTTTCAGCTTATGATCAGCACATTTAAGAACGTTTCCAAACATACCTTTCCCCAATTTAGCACTTACTTCATATCTGTAGTTGATATGGTCTTTGACATTTATGATCAGGTTTTTATCCTTATCATCGAGCCCAAAGTTCTGTGAATAATCTGAGGTTGTCCTAGTCTGAGAGGAAGTCACGTAGTATATTTCTGGAAACTTCATGACTTCTGTCTTTTCAAAGAGGTTCAGATCAATGGAGGGATCGTCCTTTACGTCATTACAAGTTCTCATTTCAGATTGATCAAAGTCAGATGCCATGTTCCATGAATCAAGTAGTGTTCTGGTTTTCGTATGTGATTTGAGTGCAGTAAAGAGTTCATCAGTTGTTCTTATTTTAGACGGCCTGGATGTATGTGTGTGTGCCAATCCATTGGATCCCGATGAAAAGGGGTTTCTTCTGGATGAAACGGCCTTTACAAGCGATGGCTTCCTAGCCGTCAAAGAAGCCGAGGTGCATACTGCCAGGTCATTGATGCCACTTGTGACCGTATATGACTTTTTGATGATTCTATTCTTGGGTAGGTCGAGAGTATCAATGGATGTATGATTGGCGTGGGAATTTAGTTTTTCCTTGAGATTGGCAATTGAGGATTCATGTCTCAACTGACTCGTCCGAGTTGGTTTGATGACAGATGCAAAAGAGGAAGAAAAATCGCCTTTATCAGTCTCTGAAACAATTCTTTTTTGAGGTCTTGCGATTGGATATCTTGCCTTCGGTCTCGGGTTTGAAGGGGACTCTAGTGAAGCTTTGTGGGATATTGTTGCCTTTGTTGTTGACTTCAAGTTGAATGCTGTTGTTGATCTAGTGAGTCTCTCGATAAGCGGGGAGTCATCATTAGAAGTGTTCTTGAGCCTCTTGGCAGTGCTTGCCGAGACTGCTCTTTTGGTCGGCGACTTTTGTATCGTAGGTGTCGTCTTGCGTGGACTCTTAGCTGATACCACCCTTGATTTAAGTAAACTAGCGGTTCTATCATTGAGATTTGACTGAGATACTGATCGAGGAGGAAGTGCTTTAAATTTTGCCGCATCTCTTGTTTCAGATTTGTTCGTTTTGGATAATCTCAACCTTGGTGAGTGAATCGGCGTCGAGCTCTTTATGGAGGGGTCTGATGGATCAAGGGTAAGATCTGCAATCTGCCTTGATAGTGCCCTTAGAGGCACTGACTTCTTCAAGGCACCAGTGCATGTATTACTGTTCACAATAGAAGCAGGAGTGACATTTAGGGCATTGTCAATAGGTGACAAGCTTTTTCTTTTTTTGTTGGGCGCTTGACTTGGGGTTCGAACAGGAGTTGCGAGCAGATGTTGAGGAACACTTGGAGAAGATGTGATTCTAGGTATCGCAGATGGCTTGAACTTGAGTCCATAGAGTTGTTCATCTAGGGGATGAATGGGAGCTGAAAACTGCCTCGTCTTCACCGGTATCCTTGAGTTGAATGAGGCTAGCCTTGCGTACTTGGATTGTAATGAGGAGTTGAATGAGTCAGAGTCCGAACAAGTGATATTGATACTTGATATGGATTCATTGTAGCTCTGATCCATGGTGGTTGGTTCTTTAAGGCCAGTTTTGTGAGCAAAATACCTGGTGTTGAGACAATTCGGGAGCTGCTTTCAAATTGAGATACTTCTTAAAATCACCTCAGAGAGCTTGAATCAGACGATATCCCTCTAGTAACGTGACAACTACCCTGGGAGCAGACCAAGCGTTGCGATTGGGGGCACTCACTTGTTTTGTTTACATTTCATACACACCAAATTCGCGAATTCAACCATAGGAAAAAAGCTCCAGTGGTTAAAAAGAAGAAGAAGAAGGCTGAACATATTGGTCCAGACGAAGATGCCGAAAGACGAAGAGTTGCGGGTGACCATCGAGGACCTCAACACTCGAGATCTCCTTCTACTATCTCAAATAATTGAACAAAACGGTGGAATCTTCCCAGGTGACGAAGACTACTCTGCCAAACTGGACACCATTCATGAACAGTACACCACACACCCAGTGTTCCTGCTTTCACACAACGAACTGCACGGAACTCAACTAGAAGTCTCACAGGAGCAACTGGGAGAGATCATTGAGGCACTGAAACAGCTGCACAGCGACAAGACTGTTGTCCAGATTTGTGAATTCTACTACCAACAGCGAGTCAAGGAACTTGAGACCGGAATTCATGCCCTCGAAACTCGTTTTGGCGAGGTGAGAAAGAAAGCCGCGGCACAAAAGTGACACCAGAAAGTGACAAAGCTCAGCGACCCCTCTTTTGATGATCACAGTAAGGAAGAACAGGCAAAGTGATATAAAAAAAGATATCGAAATATTCAACAATTAACCGCCTCCACTTCACATCAAACAAAGAACAATATGGCTGGTTTAGCACGCAAGAACCACTACTCAGCGCTGTTTCACTGGTACGCCACTCATAAGTCGGTGATTCTCAAAACCTCTTACCTCATTCTTCTTTTTGCCAGTTTCAGCTCATCCCAACCAACATCAGCTAACAAGAAGCCACCGCAACAAGGCAATGAGCTGGAGAAGCAGGATGAGCCGAAAGTTAAGCCAAAGTTTAGACTTACAAGGGAGAATATCACAAAGCTGCTGCGCGCAATGATACCTTCGTGGAAGTCTTCAGTGCCCTTTTATTTTGGAGTTCAACTTGTCCTCCTCATAATCCGTGCACTGCTCACACTAAGAGTCGCTGCTCTTGATGGTTGGCTAGTTAGCTCACTTATCAAGAAGAACACGAGCAAGTTTATGAAGTTGCTGCTTCAATGGATGGCGCTTGGTATTCCAGCAGCACTCACCAATTCCTTGCTCGACTTTGTAACGAATCAGCTCTCGTTGAACATCAACAAGAACTTGACCAAAGATTTGATGGAGCTGTATCTACCTTCGAAGGCTAAGAATGACATTGTTAAGAAGAACCCCAACTACTACAGCTTGATCCATACGCCAACATGCGATGAAAAGGTTGAAGATCCCAATCAAAGAATCACCACGGACGTCACCAATCTGGCGTCTTCAATTGCAAGCTTGCCAAATCACATCTTGAAACCTTCTCTTGATCTCGTTTTGTGCTCTTTTGAGTTGGCCAAGAGCGGGTCTGCCGAAGGTACGCTTATTTTGGGTATAGTCGCACATACAACGTCCATGTTTCTGAAGGTCCTATCGCCGAATTTCACCAAGATTGCTATCGAAAAGTCACACCTAGAAGGTGTTTTGAGAACGTTGCACTCTAGAGTTGTTCTTTTTAGCGAAGAGATTGGGTTTTTGAGAGGCCAACCGAGAGAATTGGACATTCTAGACAGATCCTACTACCAATTGGAGAAGTTCATCAACTATGAGATTAGAGCCCGTGCCATTTATGATGCTGCCACTGACTTTATTGTCAAGTACACATGGGGCGCTGCTGGTTTGGTGCTTTGCGCCACTCCAATCTTCATCAATAAGTTCAACAACATTGTGGACGACAACACCTCTGCTACTTTTATTACCAATCGTCGTTTGTTGTTGTCTGCATCGTCCTCTTTGGGTATGTTGATTCAATCAAGAAAGGAGGTTCAACAAGTTGCTGGCTACGTCAAGAGAATTTCTGATTTCAAGAAGGCTCTGATCACCGTTGATTCCTCAGTGAGCGAGCAAGTTACGTCTAAGGGTGTGATCAAGCACAATGATAGTGTCATAGAATTCAAAGAGATTCCACTAATAACACCAGCCAATGTCGTTTTGGCCAGCTCTCTGACATTCAAAATCGAACAAGGTGATCATTTATTGATTGCAGGCCCAAACGGTTGCGGTAAATCATCTCTTTTCAGAATCTTGGGTGGATTATGGCCAGTGATTAGTGGTGAGCTAACGTTGCCTCACTTTGAGAATGTGTTTTACCTTCCTCAAAGAGCGTACTTGAGTAAGTCATCCTTGAAAGATCAGATTATCTATCCAAGCACAGAGCCCAAGTACGAAACCAACAAGGAGTTGATTGAGATCTTAGATGTGTTGGACCTGAAATTTTTAATGGAGGAGAACTTGAGCATAGAATTGGCGAAAAACCCAATGGTGAATATCCATAGCATTGATCCATTTGAAACTGTGAGAAACTGGCCTGAAGAGTTGTCTATTGGAGTTCAACAAAGACTAGCTATGGCCAGACTATACTACCACAAACCTAAGTTTGCCGTTTTGGATGAGTGTACTAGCGCTGTTTCTCCACAGATGGAGCAAAAGATGTATGCGCATGCCCAGTCTTTGAACATCTCTCTGTTATCTGTGGCACACAGATCTTCATTGTGGCATTTCCATAACTACATTTTGAAGTTTAAGGGTGATGGAACCTACACATTCACAAAGCTGGATGCCGAGAAGAGATTGAAGTGGGAGGATGAGTTGATTGAATTGAATAAGAAGTTGAGAGACGTTCCAATTTTGGAGTCTAGGCTAAAGGACCTGGAGATTGCTCAGGAATCACAAGAGTTCAGAAGAACTCAATCACAGATGAGTTTTGCCAAGCTTCTTACTGTGTCGAATTAGTGAAGCGTAGTAGTGATACGTACCTATATGTTTTTAATGTGCTCACGTCTTTAATGGTTTATGGTCGACATTGTAACCTACTAATAAGCGAGCAATATGAATGGTGTTTGGATGTTGCTTTTTGTTAGCCCTACTTTTTATTTTGTGGAAATCTAGAAAGTGTGAAAATTCTTTTCTCTCCTCTAACTAAACCCCAACAAGGACTGATAACTAGTGACAGAGTAAGCGAAATCGCGAAGAGACCCACACTAAATGAGTTCAAGTGATGATACCAAGTTTTATGCATAGTTCAACTGATTTACAAATGAAGAGAAGATAACCATCAATCGTCTTTCGCTCCTATCTGATTTTTACTCCAAAATGGGTCTAGTGTTCAATTAGAAAGCATCAACTAACGAGTAATAGTAAAACTTATAAGACAATAGTCACATATATCTCTTTTGATACACGTTATTTATTTATGCAATTGGTTTTAGAGCGTACATTCTCACAGGGAACAGCTCTTTAGGAAGACCCTTCTGTAATTCGATTGCAATCAGCTTGTAACCTGCCTCCTTGAAGAGTCTTTGGAAAGTTTCATTACATCTCGTCACACTGGAGTCTGTCTCATCAAACACATCCTCACCGTGAGCGTTGTTCTCCTTTACGACAACAGTTCCATTTGGTTGAAGACCTTTCTTGCACCTTATCAAGAACTTAACCAACTCGTCATCTGGCACCTGACCAACACACCACTGACACCAAATAAGCCAGTATTTGCCATCGTCAGGGGTCCAATCTTGCATCCCCACCTCGTAGATGGTTCCAATCTTTCCGTTCTCTTTCAACGGAGCTAGTTCCTTGTGCATCTGTTCAACAAAAGGCTTCACTGGTTCCACAAGATCAATCTTATCAGAAAACTTGTGGAGCATATCTCTGGTGATACGACCAATACCAGCACCAATATCAACAGCGTACTTGAGTTCTCCATCGGCAGGAACCATTCTAGCCTTGAGCTTTCTCAAAAGCGTGGAGGATCCAACGACGTCAGCTTTTGGGACAGATGTGCCCTCACCGAAGCCTCCCAGCACACCATCTACTGTGGCAGGAGTAGAGCTCCAGTACTCAATGGCATCATCGTAATTGATGAGCTTGTTGTGATCCTCTTCGTCAGCCATTCTTTATTAAGCCTCAGGTCCGTTTGATAGCTCGAAGGAGAAAATTTGTGCCTAAGTATTACCAGCTCTTCGGCAATTCGGACTTAGGGGGCAGGTTGCAACTCAAAAAGTGCTTACATAATAACAGTTTCAGTTTGTCGTGAAGTTCTCGACGTCGAAACTTTGATAAACGGATTTGGCCTAAGTTTAGCCCTGCTATTCATCTCCAATAACGCCAGCAGCCTGCTTTTAAACATGAGTGGTTTCCGTCTTGTCGACCTTGCTAAGCCGTTCTTGCCTCTGCTTCCAGAGATTGAGTTGCCTTATGAGCAGCTCTCTTTTGATGACAAGGTTGTTTATACCATAGGTTGTTCCATCTTGTACCTCCTCGCCCAATTGCCAGTGTTTGGAGTCTCCAAGACTATCAACGACCCAATTTCCTTCCTGCGTCCAGTCTTCGCAGCTGAGAAGGGTACACTTCTCGAGTTTGGTGTCTTTCCAATCATTTCCAGTGGTTTGGTGCTCCAACTCCTGGCTGGTTTGAAAGTGATCAAGGTCAACCTCGCCACTAGAGCCGACAGAGAGCTCTTCCAGACTTTGCAAAAGCTATTTGCTCTTTTCCAGTACTTTGTTTTAACTAACTTGTTTATTGCCACTGGGTACTTTGGCTACTCTCTGTCCCTCTGGCAAATTGTATGGATTAACTTCCAACTGGTTGGTACTGGTTTCATCTTCACTTTGGTCTCTGAGGTCATCGATAAAGGTTACGGTTTTGGATCTGGTGCTTTGACTTTTGTCACTGTGAATGTGGCTGCTAACTTCGTCGGTGACTTTGTCGGCATCAACTCTGTTGAAACAACTAGAGGTTCAGAGAGAACTGGTGCCCTAGTGAACCTAATCACCTCTTTCAAATATAAACCATTCAAGAACGCCATTGTTGATGCCTTCACCAGACCATACTTGCCAAACTTGACTCAGATGTACGTTTCCATGGCCACCCTTTTTGCTGCCATTTACTTGCAGAACTTTAGAATCGAGCTACCAATTAGATCCAACAAAGTCAGATCCGTTGCTAATGTTTACCCAATCAGATTGCTATATACTGGTGCTCTTTCTTTGATTTTCTCATACGTTGTCCTGTTCTACGTCAACATTACAGGTTACGCTATTGTCAACTTGATCTTCAAGAACGACCCAACTCACATTGCTGTCAAGGTCCTTGGACACCACACTGCCACCGGTTTCAACGCCAACTTGATCATCGAGAAGCCATCCGTCTTGTACTTTTTCAGTCCATCTACTGGATTGTTCTCCTCTTTGATATCCCCACTGAGAACCTTAAATTTCTTTGTGGTTTTATTGACAACATCTGCGTGGTTCTCGAACTCTTGGTCTTTGATCTCTGGTTCCGCCCCAAAAGATATTGCCAACCAGTTCAAGGAGCAGGGAATCTCCCTCTCTGGTCGCAGAGATATTTCCATATCCAAGGAGCTCCAAAGAGTCATTCCAGTTGCTGCTGTTTCTGGTGCTGCTGTGTTGGCTTGCCTTGCAGAAGTTGGTGAAATTTTTGGCTCCAACGGTAAGGGGGCTGCTGTTGTTGTTGCAGTGGGAACTGCTTTTTCCTTTTTGGAGATTACCGCCGCTGAGTTCCAACAGAATGGTTCCCAGAACTTTAGTTCCTTGCTAGGTGGTTTGTAAGGAACCTTTTAAAGGAATACCCAACTTCATTGTACGATAGATCACTGAAAAAGGAAAAGTTTAATGAACCCAAAGGGTTTGCATGTGGGAACTGTGAAAAGTACAGATGTTCGAAATGTCAATTTCGAAATGTTCATAATGACCATGGTTCTCTTTATAGCTCGAATTTCTGCCTGTAGGTTTATCTCAAAGATCTATTTTTCTGTTTGGGAAAAACATCCTCCACAACCTCATACCCCCAATGGAACGAAAGACAGAAAACAAAGGATTCACTTATACACAAATTAGCATCTAAATTCTTCAAAAGACTCGTTCTGGAACATCAGGTTTCCTCTTGAGGTAAGATTGACGATTCAAGTTTCTGTTTCTGGTTAATTATTCTCAATGTCTGCTGAAAAGGGACAGAAAGAGGGCCAAAGTGTGAGAAACTTTAGATTGAGGGCTTTAAGCAAGAAACATATAAATTCTACATAATCTCAAGTTCTCCTTCTTTCCCTCCTCTCGTTTGTTTCTATCCTATAGTTAACCTAAAATGAAGACCCAGACTGTTATTTCTGTTCTAGCCATCTCCGCTGCTGCCCTTGCCCAAGCCCAGGACGTTGACGCCGAGGGATGGCCAAAGAAGCCAACTAAGAAGACTTCTACTTTGGAGCCAACTTCTACCAGCACTGTCACTAGTATTTCCACGGTTCACCCAACCACCACAGTCACCTATGAGTCCTCCACCACTAAGTCTAAGCACTCTTCTTCTGAGCACCCAACCTCTACCACTACCAAGTCTAAGCATTCTTCCTCTGAACACTCAACCTCTACCACTAAGTCCAAGAAGCCATCCTCTTCCTCTGAGTATCCAACCTCAACCACCACTAAGTCCAAGCACTCTTCTTCTGAGCACTCAACCTCAACTACCACCAAATCCAAGAAACCATCCTCCTCCTCTGAGTACTCAACTTCTACTTCTACCAAGTCCAAGGAGTCATCCTCATCTTCTACTCCAGTGAAGCCTACAAAACCAGTAAAGCCTACCGAGCCTGTCAAGCCTACCGAGCCTGTCAAGCCTACCGAGCCTGTCAAGCCTACCGAGCCTGTCAAGCCTACCGAGCCTGTCAAGCCTACCGAGCCTGTCAAGCCTACCGAGCCTGTCAAGCCTACCGAGCCAACCAAGCCAGTGAAGCCAACTCAACCAGTTACTCCAGTTAAGCCAATCACTCCAAACAAGACAAACATTACCACTCCAACCATCCCTGGTCACTTTGAGGGCTCCGGTAACGCCTTGAAAATCTCTGTTGGTGCGGCAGCAGCAGCTCTTGCTGCCTTTTTGATCTAAATGACCAATTGCAACTGCCGTTATCTGTAAAAGTTTGATTCTTCTGATGCCGGCTTGTGTCTCTATAGAGGAGCACCTAGTTTTCGGTATTATTTTGACGCTTTTTTTTCTTCTTTTTTGCCTTTTTGACCCCTTAATTTTAATCTTACAACTCAACACTCAACAGATGCTTTTCCCCGTTACTTATTATACTTTTCCTCACTATGCTTTTCATAATACGCTTAATAAAAATATTCTTTAAATTACGCTGCTGCTTCGTTACTGCGATCGACGGAGTTTTTAATAACACTAACGTTTTCATCATTAAATTCTCTAAACACTTCTCAGTTTCTAACCAAAGTCATTGATCCGATGTGGCCAAATATCCCTGCACAGTTAAGCTTCTTTCTCAAATTATTGAGAATACTGGATTCATTGAGATCTTCTGAGCCATATATGACATGAGCTTGAAGATCAATCAGAGCCGCTCCTTTCAATAACATGTCATTATCAATCTTAAAAAGAATTTTAATTTTGTACCTTTCAGACCTGTTAAATTCTAGCATTTCAACCTTAAGACCATCTGTGAAGTCGACATTGGTTGGGCAACAAATACTCAAGTAGAAAAGATCATGGTGGATTCTCTTCAAAGCAGAGGATATTGACTTCAAAGCTTCAATCAGGTCGGGTAGTGGCAGATCCTGATTGTTAGCCAAAAACTGATTCAAATGCACTATTGTAGCTTGTGGGAGAGTTTTTGACAGTTCCACTCGCCTGTTCGATAAGTTCGTCAAATCCACTGCAATGTCAATGTCTAGATCAGTCAAGGCTAGCTTTAATGTCGTCCCCTCAAGAGATGAGAATTGCAGGCCAGTAATCGACTGTAACTTATCAAAACTTTCTAAGATGCCTCTAACTCTTTCTCTTGGTTCCTGACTACTTCTTTCGATAAAAGTCTGCTTCAGCACAATCTCCTCTTCAATCGCAGTGGTATCAACTACTTGCAGCTCCAGCTGTTCAATATCCGATTCCAACTCTTTTGCCTGTGATACTTCATCTCCATATTGTTCAAGTTCCTCAAGAAGCCGGGACCTTAGTTCAATTAAATGTTCTGTTTCTTCAGATTCAATTTCTTGCTTCTTGAACAAGGCATCCATTATTTTGATATCCAAAGATTTTTTTTCATTGAATAATGACTTCTGAACCTCATTTATTTCATTGAGTGACTCTTCCAATTCCTTATAATCATCACTAAGAGAGCTGTGATTAATATCCAACCTCGTAACAAGTTCATCCAATAATTTAAATCTCCACGAGTACCATGCACATTCTGCTTCCTTGTCTGCATAAGTTTTCATCAACAACAGACGATCATTCATCTTCTTTTGTTGTATCAGGCCATTGGTCTCGTAGTACTCCCGTACTAGCTGTGGGTTTTCTTCAGAAAACTCCTCATTCAAGTTCTCGAAAAGTCTTTTCAACTCATTCATGTTGTTCTGCAACTCATCACAACTAAAACTATAGAGCTCAAGCCATGGCAACTTAGAATTTTTTGCCACAATAAAATCAACAGGGTCAATGGTGTCGCCCTTAGCAACAGGTCTTAAATCCACAGTGAAGTCATCATTAACGTTCAAATCGTCAAAAAATTCAACAGACAAGTCCTTTAAGAATCTCTGCAAAGTGACTGGTTGATACTCTTGCTCCAGCTCTTCAGCTTGCTCGTGTGATGGAGCCAATGGCACCGTTTCTGTAAAAGACCCAATTTCAGGTCTACCAGTATTGATTAGTGAGACCCGTGATGATCTCAATGGCGTAAAATTAGGTCTTTGGCTCTCCTGGGATGCAAAAACAGAAAAATGAGAGACCGCGTCCTCAGTTGACTCTGGAATTGTTCCAGGGTGTGTATCTTCTTGCAGATTCAAAAGGCTCTTACGCTTCTTCTTCGGAGTCAAGGAATTGAGGCGCTCTCTCAAATCATTTGCAGCAGTGTCAGATTCTGGCTGATACTTTCTCTTGGACGAGGAGGGTGATCCTGTTTCAGAAGTGTGGGATCTAACTGCCTTTAATGGCGTTATTTGATAACTGGCCTTTTTAACGGGGGTGGCGTTCAACTCTATGGAGGACATTGGATATGTCTTTGGTAATTCGTTACCTAATAGTCCAGTCTCATCCATAGTAATCTCATTCATTGACATCGTCATCTCTTCAGTGGCATTATCAGCTCTTGAATGGATTTCGCCCAATAGTTGTGTTTGGTCCCTTTTATCATTCGTTGGACAATTGGCAATATTTCCATAAATCTTAGTCTGATCCATGGAGTTATCTTCGTTCTCAGTGGGACCCTTGCTGAGATTCCCGTATATATGAGTTTGATCCATGGTGACATCATCTGGAGCATTTATTTGTTTGTTCAACAACGTGTTCTGTAGAGTTATTCGATCTGTAGCACCCTCTGCTAAACTGGTAATGTCCATAGTTTCATCAATGCTAGAGTCGTTGCTTCCTTTGGAGAGATCTGGCTCTGGACTGTATTTGTTGTGAGATTCAGCTGAAATCGTAGCGGATTCAGTACCTGGCTTCTTGAAAGTTTGCGTTAGATCCATTTCAACAGATGATTCCTCCTCTTCCTCGTCTTCATCATCAAACAGCGATCTTATTGAACCAAATGCACTTTGGGAACTAGATTGACTATCCATGTTTTGAGTAATCTGACTGACTTGTGAAAGCTGGGTGGATTGCAACAGAAGCTCTTCCTCAACAGGAAGTGGCAGCAGCATCAGTGGACCATTCAACTGAATATCACCCAAGGGCTTAGTCAACTCCATTGTGCCTTCATCTTGGTTTCCAGTGATGTTGTCTCGAGATATGCTCATGTCAATGGTCTCAGTGTAGTCATCCCGATCTTGGGATATTTTGAAATCTGGCGCATGTTGCTTGGGCTTACCTGGAGAGGAGTAGACGTGATTGTCATCTTCCATTTCCACATCACTGCTATCATATAAGATCTCCGCAGCGTCATCCTTAATGTGATGAGTTTTAACGGGAGATGGTATTGGAGAAAAACGAGAAGCTTGTGGTGTGTGAGGTACAAATGCAATAGTTTCTCTTCTTCTAGGTGGCCTTTCCTCTGGCAGTGGCTGAATCAAGTCAATTTTGTGTAGTGTTACCTCTGGTGCAAAGGACACACGTCGTCTGTAACTTTTCTTCCCTATAGTCAAAGAGTCCCTGATGTGGATATCTCTTAGAGGAAGATGAGTTGGATGCGTGCTGCTTGGGAGACTGTTGTTGATGATATCTTGGGGCTTCAGATTCTTCAAGATCCCCTTGGCGAAAGAGTCTCGTCTATAGGGAATCTTGGTCTGTTGCCGAATGTCAACGTTCTCTTTGTCAATAACTGGGGTTGCTTCCCGATCCTCATTGCAGTGCTCGTCTGGTGGAGCCATTATGCAGTTAGTGGTTTACTATGGGGGTGAAGCAAACTGTTATTTCGATCTCTAGGTTGTTTCGGGCCTTTGTTTTGATTTTTTTCTGGTCGTTTTGAGGAAAAGTAAACAATAGACCCACAAATTTGTTAACCATGGCAACGATAAATCTCACTATTTCCTTGAGCTGACACCAGGGCACCATAACCACATTGATAGTTCTTTATCTAATTTCTGGCACCAACATCCTTTGAGCAGTTGTTGTGACCAAAGTCAGATGGTGCCGTATAGCTCTGGATTTCATTGATCGCATATTCTAACGTTCAGCTTCTGTGAGGCTTTTCAATGTAAATCGTTCTCGTTTACCGCAAGGCCTGAGTTATGGCGTGGCCAAACCAGGGTCTACAGATTTTTTCTTCAACGTGATGAGCTTGAAGATGAAAGGAAGCTGCTGAAAGTTCAGAGCGGCCAGTTTAAGGTGATATAGCAGCTAAAGATGCCCTCAAATCAACTAAGTCCAGTGGAGCATCACGTTCCAACAATTGCTGTCAAGTTCTACGGCGATGAACTCCTTCTGTCTGGAAACGGTTCTAGTGTGAAGATTTACAACTACAAGACAGGTGAAGTTCTGATCTCCAAACAGGTCTTCAAGAGAAATAAGATCCACGGGATTGCTTTTCACAGAGACACATTTATCTTCTACGGTTCTAGATCACTTAACATACTGTCGCTAAATCATATTTTGAATGATGATAATCTTGAGTCCAAAGAACAGATGATCAATGATTGGATTATTGCAGCTGAGTTCAGTGCTAATGGATTGGAAATCTTTGTTCTAACAGCCCATAACGTCATTCTGAGTATTGACGCTTATTCTCAGACTTTGCAATGGGAGAAATCAGTTTACGGCGAGAAATCCATTCTGTACTCTGGATCCATCAAGGTTTGCAACAAATTTGAAGTCTACATCAACGCTGGTACCGTAATGGGTGGTGTTATAGTATGGAATTTGTACAAGGAAGAGATTGTTCACAGTCTCAGTGGTCATGAGGGCTCCATTTTCAACGTCCAGACTAGTGAGAACAATGAGTATGTAATTAGTTGTTCTGACGATCGTTCTATTAAGCTTTGGGATTTTAAGACTGGCGAGCTCTTGTCGACTGCTTGGGGCCACACCGCAAGAATCTGGAAGCTGAGATTCTACAATAACGATAATGCTGCTGTGAGCGTTTCTGAGGATTTGACTATGAGAACTTGGAAGATTACACAGGACAGACAGTTGGTGCCTAACCGGACATACGAGTTGCACTCAGGTAGACATGCTTGGGGTGTTGATATTAACGCTGAGAATACGTTTGCTGCCACTAGTGGCCATGATGGAAGAATCAGAATCGTTGATATCAATCCAAACAAAGTGGAAGAAGAAAGCCAACACATTGCTTTGACTGAAATTGCTGCATCGAGTGGGTCTGATTACACTCTTTCTAAAAAAGAGATCGTGAAGGGCTTGTGGAAGTTGAGTGCAGGGTTGGTTCTGATTACTTCTGAAGGTGCAGTATTTTTTTTGAGGGATTCTCAATGGAAACTTCTATTTCAAGACTCCAACTTCAGCAATTTTGTCCTGACAAATGGCTACACAGAACAGAATATTATCAGCTTCACCAATAGCAAAGGTGATACACTGTTCCTAAAGCTTAGTGAATCTGGTCAGATTGAGAAGCAGGTGTCTATTCACTCAGAAGTCTCAAAGGTCATCAATGCTCTGTCAACCGGTGACGGTGAGAAGCTTTACTTAATGATCGAATCGCCAAACACCAAGGATAATATATCGGTTTATCAGTTCAACTCTGACCTTGAGATTTTATCCACTACATTGATTGAAAAGAAGCCAACTTTCATTACTACGACATTTGAGATTCACTCTGATATCATGTTTATCGGTTATAGGCTAAGTTCTCTAGGTGTTTACAAACTCTCAACAGGCGAAGAGCTGAAATTCCTGAAGAAACTTTCAATCAGTGATACCATCACTTCGATCAACAAGATCTCCCAATTAGGAAGCCAACTTCTATTATCGGTCACCAACCGTGACGGTTACTATGTATATATCAAGTTTGATACTGAGTCGTTAGAACTCGACTTCATCCATACCAATGACTCTAGAAAAGGCTTCCTTGAAGGTGCATTTGAAATCAACAATGAACTCATAATTTATGGCTTCAAGTCTAGTTATTTCTACATCTACAATGAATCGAGACAGTATGAACTGGCATATGAAAACTGTGGAGGGGCACATAGATTATGGAAGCTGTTTAGAACTGCAGATGGCTTTGAGTTTTACTACATCAGAGATGGTGTCTTGACTATAAGAAGAATTTTAGTCCCATCTGTCCCGGAAGTATTGAGTGAGGGTACCCATGGTAGAGAAATCAGAGAAATTTCGATAAGACAGTCTCCATATAAGGGAAAGGCTCTCTATGTGACTGGCGCTGAGGATACTACCTTGAAGCTTTCCACGATGGGTTTGGAGAATGGTTCTGTCAAAAATTATTGGACAGTGAAACATCATACTTCTGGTCTGCAAAAAGTCAAGTTCTTGGATGACCAATTGATCGCCTCATCCTCTGCCAGAGAGGAGTTCTTCATCTGGACGGTTAATGAGGAGTTTGAATACCCATTGATTTCCCTGACTGGATGTTTGAAACCGTCCACAGATAACCCAGACTTGAGAATTATGGATTTCGATCATCAGTTCATTTACAATGACGGCAAGACAGTGGGTATCCTTCTATCCTTGGTGTACTCAGACTCTGCCATCAAGCTGTTCTACTTTGACCTTAAGGCGAAGTCTTTCACACCAGTTATGGCTGGTTTCTATAAGACTTGCTGTTTGTGGGATGTTAAACTGTTTGTTCAGGATGAGAGACTGTTGTTGTTGACTGGTGCTACTGATGGTTACTTGACCTTGTGGGACATTTCCAGTGCAGTTCAATTCACTTTTGCTGCCGATGGGAGATTGCACTTAGGTCAAGACTTGCACCTATCCGAACTTCCAGCTCCACAGACTACCATTTCCATTCACCAAAATGGTATAAAGTCATTTGAAGTTGTTTCTGAATCTGGAAAGTTTGTTGTGGCTACTGGTGGTGACGACAATGGATTGGGTATCACTGAGTTCTTGCTGTCAGGTGAGGTCTTTGAAGCAAGAGTGCTATCAATGGAGACAAGCGCAGCCTCCTCCACAATCACATCTGTGTCCTACTTAAGTGGCTACAGACTACTTGTCGCCTCTGTTGATCAGATTGTGAGACTCTGGAGCTTCTCTAGTGGAAATTTAGAACTTTTGGACTCGCATTACACAACTGTTGCCGATACTGGGTCTTCTGATGCGCTGACATTCGCAGGAAAAGATTATGGACTCATTGGTGGTTGTGGTCTATCCGTCTGGAAGATCGAATAGACATATGTGTATGTGTAAATATCAAAATACCCATTGCGTGTACATCAGTTGGGTAGCATTAACCGTTCATAAGATATATACAGGGTGACTCGAACCACATAAGCTTTCTAACCTTGGCGCTGTTTGTGCTTCTTGTTGGTCTTGCAGTACACATAGACACGTCCTTTTCTTCTGACAACATAACAATCAGTGCACATCTTCTTGACGGCTGTCTTGACCTTAAAACCTCTGACTAACATTGGCTGGAGGAAGCCCATCTGTGGACGGAGCTGGGAGGCCATCATTGGACTTGTAAGAAGCCGGGAAGGCTGTGTGCGACTTGCCAGTGAGGATAATGAGCGGAATAGCGAGTTCATAGCGAGCATGAGTGGGATGGGTGTAATAAAGCACAGAAATCGTCCAAGTCTCTCCTGATGAGTTTTGGTGGTCGGTGTCTTTTTTTTTCTTTCACAAGCACTGTTGATAATCATTGGTAGGGACACCACTTTCTTTTTGTTTTTTGACCAGCGATCATTAACATCAGAAAATAGTGTAAACAAAGCAGCAAAACAGACGCTGAACAATTGTTGACTGGAGCAATTTTGAGGATAAACTAACGTAATATTCAAAATAATGGATGACTGGAGTGAAGTATGTGAACTTTGTTTTTTCCCCCCCTCAAACTTCGTAATATTAAAGCTAACTAGAGTGCTTTGCAGTTCACCAGGACACCAGTAATACGGCCCCCAGCCGACCCCAATGCCGCAGTGCCGATGGCTACAGCCTCTGTATTTGACGGACAAAGTGATATCATATGGGTGGGTGACTCTAATGGATTTGTCGCGTCATATGTTGATAACATGCTTGCCCCTTACACGCGGTTCCAGGCCCATGTCAAGGCAGTGAAACAAGTGCTGGCCCATCCGAAGGGAGTGCTTACGACGGATGGCGAGACAATCAGACTAACAAATAGAAGAGGACTAGTGGAGTATCTTTACATCGGGAAAGAGCATCCTGAACTTGCGGAGATTCAGAAATTGGCGTTCATCACCCCCAATGAGATATTGGTGGCAACAGGGACGCTCTTGATTAGGCTCGATATTTCGAAGAATGTGCTGAAGGTTGTCATGCCATATACCACCAATGTGATACTGATATCATCCAACAAGCGGTATATTGCTCTGGGGAAGGAGAATGGTACAGTTGATATCTTCGACCACATTGATAACAAGATTGTGAAGACTTTCAACTGCCATAGCACCACGCTATCTGATATGGACCTGAAGGAGCACAGATTGGCAGTTTGTGGGTTCTCGAAGCGCCACGGAAACTATGTTGCCGATCCGATGGTTCATGTGTACGATTTGAAGACGCTCTCTGCTATTTCTCCTATACCCTTCCCAACAGGTGCTGCTTTTGTTAGACTCCATCCAAAATTGTCCACACTGGCTATGATATCTTCTGTTTCAGGTCAAATTCAAGCTGTTGACACTACCAAACCAGGAAACTTTCAACTCTTCCAAGTGGAGAACTGTCCATCGGTACTCTCCTTTGAACTCTCATCCACTGGTGATTACCTTAGTATTATTGATGGATTTTCAGTTTTGCACCTCTGGTGTCATAGTCCAGAACACTCCAGAATGTCAAACAGAGTACCAATAGTATACCCAGAACAAGAGCCATTACCTTCGATGGTGACCAATATTGATGAAGAGGAGATACCTCTGAACTCCATAGGACTGCCGTACTACAAAGACCAGCTGTTATCATCATGGCCTAGCCATGTTTTTTTCAGAAGCGCAGGGACACCTAGTAAGAAGATTGACCCAGAAATCTACAAGAACTCTGAGACTATTGGTAACATTACCGTTGCAGCCTATGATAGGGAGAAGTACGGAAGAAGGAACCAACAGAAGAAGTATGTGTCCATTGCCAACTCTTCAGATAAGAAGTTTTTAAGCAATAAAAACAATCAGCTCAATACAAAACTGAACAGCAAGAAGAAAGAGGCTAATATATTTGAGTATAAAACTGGGGCCTCAAGCGCTCCTCCACCAGCATTCAAGAAGTTGGAAATTTTCTACAGCAAGTTTGGAGTTGACGACTTTGATTTCGATTCATTCAACAGAACCGTGTTTGCTGGATTGGAATCCCATGTCGATAACTCTTATACAAACTCACTGCTACAACTCTACAGGTTTGTCCCTGAAGTCTTCTCCTTTTTGATTGAGAATTTGTCAATTGAGGACTTTGAACCTAATTCGTTGCTCAGAGAACTAGGATACCTTTATGACATGCTGGTAAAGTCACACGGTAAGAACTTCAGACCAACAAACTTCCAGCATGCGCTCTCAAATATTCCTGAGGCTAAGGAACTAGGACTAATCGAGAAAGAGGATGGCGCACACCATAACTCTAATATTCACTCTGACAATGCATCAAAGTTGCAACTGTTCAACAGATTTTTATTTGACAGAATCTACCAAGATGAGGCCCGCTTGAAGTCCGGTGGTGGAAGTTCCAGCAATGACCTATACTTCAACCGAATCTTTGGCATTGAGGTTGAAACCACTTTGAGATCAATGTATGGCAACCTCATTGGGAAAGACACACATATAGTGCACACCTTGGAAGTTGCATTCATCAGACCATCGCCCCATCACCCATTAAAGCCAAACCAGTCCATCATCACCCATATCGAGGCCGGCTTGAGCCGGATAGAACAAAAGCCACTGATGAATGAAAGATCAGGAAGCTATGAAATGGTTAAGCAATCACAAGTGGTTACTCAACTACCCCCTGTCCTTTCTGTGAGTTTGCATCTATCTAATGACGACAAGAAGCAGATAAGAAGCATGAAGGACTGGTTAAAACCAAGATTTCAGACGGGATTTTCAAAGCAAGGCTTGATCCTCACAGACACAGTGAGAAGCTCATCTTCATCATCTTCAGCATCAGCTGCGCCATCTGGATTCTTCAAAGAGTATGAGCTTGTAGGATTTGTTGCTGAGATTTCGGGAGACACAGAGAAGGACAAACACCTCGTGACCTTTGTGCAAATCGAGGATGAACTCAGCCATCGCAAAACTTGGCATCTATTCAATGATTTTCTGGTCATTGAGATTCCTGAATCAGAAGTCCTGAACCTGTCGTACTGGTGGAAAACTCCAGTGACGTTAGTCTACAGGGATGTCGCCTACCCATCCAATTTCAACGAGTTCTCCTGGAAGAATGGGCTGAACGATGAGATCCTATACCGTGACCACTTTGCCGCTGCCATTAGAGAGTCCACAAAGGTTGAGTATGAGCTTTTGACGAGAGATGAGGCCCCACAACCAGGGTCACTTGTGGCCATAGACACGGAGTTTGTCATCATTGAACAAGAACAGTTCGAAATCAAGTCTAACGGCGCTCGTCTGCTGCTCAAGCCCAGCACGCATGCGTTGGCTCGTGTATCTATCTTGAGAGGAAACGATGGAGACAAGTTTGGTGTTCCTTTCATTGATGATTACGTTGTTGTGAGGGAGTCTGTGCAGGACTACCTGACGTCGTACAGTGGTATTGAACCAGGTGACCTAGACCCAGAGACTAGCAATAAGCCACTGGTCACTAGAGAAGTTGCATACAGGAAGATTTGGCTGTTGTTGAACTTGGGCTGTGTGTTTGTGGGCCATGGCTTGACTAAGGATTTCAGAACTATCAACATTTGTGTCCCGAAGACTCAGATCAGAGATACGTCAGTCTTCTTCTACAAAGGCCAGAGGATTCTATCGTTGAGGTTTTTGGCCTACATCTTGTTGGAGAAGGAGGTGCAATTGGGCAACCATGACTCCATCGAGGATGCCATGACTGCGCTGCTAATTTATAAGGAATACCAGAGGTTGAGGGAAACCGGTATGTTTGAAGAGGTACTAGACTACATTTACCGTGAGGGTCAGGCTATGAAGTTCAAGCCTCCATCAGAACATTGAGCCTTTTTACCCCACAGCACAAGTACATCACATCTGTAAGCTGCTTTGCTTGTTTTTTTACAATAGTAAAAGTTAATTGGTTGTAAAAAGAAACGGTCGTCTCGTATAATGATCTCGTATAAACTCGTTTAGTTTTGCGACACCTCGTTCAGGCAAAAGAAGCTAAACGATCTCTTCGTTCAAAAGAAATCAGAAAAAACGCGAAAGCACTGGATTTGAAAAAGGAAAAGCAGAGCCTGCCAGTTACCAACAACAACTCTTAATCAAAAAGACTCACAAAGATCGATCCACCATGAGCGCTGTTCTTCGCACACTTCCAGCAGCTATTCAGCTGCCAGATAATGCCACGTTTTTTGAGAACTTTGCGGTGTTGAACTCACTTCCAGCCGATGGCGCTATCCAACTCTCTGTTATCGAGAAGGCTTGGGCCTCCTATTACCTCTATATGAACAACGATATCATGGCCACTGGTTTGATGCTCTTCTTGCTTCACGAGACTATGTACTTTGGTCGTTGTGTACCTTGGTTCATCATTGATTGCATTCCAAATTTTAGAAAGTACAAGATCCAGCCAACTAAGATCCCATCCGTGAAGGAACAATGGGAGTGCCTCAAGTCTGTGCTAACCTCTCACTTCCTTGTCGAAGCTTTCCCAATCTGGTTCTTCCACCCAATCTGTGACATGGTTGGTATTCAGTACCAGGTTCCATTTCCATCTTTCAGCAAGATTTTCCTACACCTAGCTGTGTTTTTTGTTCTAGAAGATGCGTGGCATTACGCTTTTCACAGAGGTCTTCACTACGGTGTTTTCTACAAGTACATCCACAAGCAGCATCACCGTTATGCTGCTCCATTTGGTCTCACTGCTGAGTATGCTCACCCTGTCGAGGTTGCCCTGTTGGGTATGGGTACTGTTGGTATACCAATTGCATGGGCCGCTTTGACTGGTGACTTGCATTTGTTCACTGTGTGTTTGTGGATCTGCCTCAGACTATTACAAGCCATTGATGCCCACTCAGGCTATGAGTTCCCATGGTCTCTGCACCACTTTTTGCCATTCTGGGCCGGTGCCGACCACCACGACTTGCATCACCACTACTTTATTGGTAACTATGCTTCTTCTTTCAGATGGTGGGATTTCAGCTTGGACTCCGAGGCTGGTCCAGACGCTAAGTTGGAGAGAGAGGAGAGAATGAAGAGAAAGAGTGAGTCCAAGAAGCTAAAATAGGGGCACCGAGTTTAGAATATTCGAACTGCATCATTCATTGCACAATAAACATCAGAAATATTTTTTTATACATTTAGACTTCCAGAGTTGTATTGTACAGCATTTGAATGCGCTAACCCAGTTTGGCATAACGGTTTATAGACTTTACCTAAACTATTCTGCTCTCCCTGTGTGTGTATGTCGATTCTCATGCATCTTACGTTGTCCAGGATTAAGAAACAGCTTGTCAGCCTTTATCCAGCGAGTTCCGGTACTTAGGGACCTGATCTGGTGATAGCAGTTGATATCCTGCAAGCACTACCACGCTTGTATCTATCCGAACGAGCCTTATGACCCATCGCCCAATGTGCTTCCTTGGGGTACGCAAGTGGTGTCCAAGGTTCAGGATAATCGTTTCCACTCTCACGAAAAAAAACACAGAGACTGGATACCCTTAGATCGGGTGAAAATACTACTGCTGGACTAATCAATTGTTCTTATACATCAGCTTCCATCCATGCGCACAGAGGGCCTGAACTCTTTTTGATTTGGTGGAAGAGGATCTCCTCGGAATTACTTTGGCTCGGACTTGGCATTTTTTCTTTTTCTCTGGTTTGTGACATCTAGTATTTTTGGGAATTTCTCCGCTGTTTGAGCAGTCGGAAAAATGATTATCTCCATCAAAAGGGATGTGAATATGGCATATTTATTCAGCCGGCGTAGTTTATGTTGTGATTGAAAAACCACAGAGCGCAATATGCCAAACTATATACTTGTAGAATCCCTAAGCCCGTGCGGAGCTGGCCGTCACCGACTGTTGTTTGAAAGTGTACAGAATGAGCACGAATTGAATAATGCACGGCGAAACGCCACAGGAGCGACGCAAAATAAATTTTCTGGAGATAGAGAACGGAGCAGGCAGACTTAGCAGATTTGTATTATTGTACACACTCTCAGTCAGCACAAGATGAGTTCGTTCGAAAAGGCAGAGGCCAACATAGGCTCGGTATCTGTCGAACAAATTAGCCACACACAGCTTCCAGAGGGCTCTACTCTCACCCAACGCCTGGTGCATTCTTTCAAGAGACGTGAAGTTGCCATTCCAAAGAATGTTGACATTGACAGCATGGATGAGTACACCAAGAGAAACTACATTCTGTCCATCCAACCAGTCAAGAAAGGTGCCCTGAAGTCCAGGCACTTGCAAATGATTGCCATAGGTGGTACAATTGGTACTGGCTTGTTCATTGGTCTCGGTTACGCACTATCACATGGTCCAGGTGCTGCTCTGATTGGTTTCATGATTGTGGGAGCTGGTATCTTTTGTGTTGTACAGGCTGGTGCAGAGATGCAGGCATACGTCCCCATCTCAGGCTCTTTTGCTGCCCATGTGACGAGATTTGTTGACCCAACGTTGGGATTCACAATCTCTTCAAATTATGCCCTTTCGTGGTTAATTTCGTTCCCTTCAGAACTCATTGGTGCCTCGATGACGGTTTCATACTGGACAACTATCAATCCTGTGGCTTGGATAGGTCTGTTTTGGGTATTTATCATCTCCTTGAACTTGTTTGGAGTCAGAGCCTATGGTGAGTCAGAATTCATTATGTCCATCATTAAGGTCTGTGCCATCTTCATATTTGTCATTGTGGGTATCGTCTTGATTTGCGGCGGTGGGCCAAATAACACATCAGGATACATTGGTGCGCGCTATTGGCACGACCCAGGTGCATTTGTCAAACCTGTTCTTAAGTCCATCTGTTCGACTTTAATTTCTGCTGGGTTTTCCTTCGGCGGTACCGAATTGGCTATCTTATCCTCAGAGTCTGACGTGAAGGCTATAAAAAAGGCAAGTAAGCAAGTTTTTTGGAGAATATCGCTGTTTTACATCACTACCATTGTTGTGGTCTCTTGTTTAGTGCCTTACAATGACGAGAGACTTCTGGGGGGTAGCTCCTCTGAAGATATCACTGCTTCCCCATTTGTGATTGCACTAGGTAACACAGGTGCCTTTGGAGAAAGACTCTCTCAATTCATGAACGCGATCATTCTTATTGCTGTGTTGTCTGTTGCGAATTCTTGTGTCTTTGCATCTTCGAGAGTCATTCAAGCCCTTGGTGCTTCTGGCCAACTTCCAAGCATATTTGCATATATTGACAATGAGGGTCGTCCACTGGTGGGTGTTTTTGTGTCTGCCATCTTTGGTCTTCTAGCCTTCCTTGTGGCAAGTTCAGAACAGGATACTGTCTTCACCTGGTTCTTTTCCTTGTGTTCTATCAGCGCTTTCTTTACGTGGTTGTCCATCTGCCTTACACACATCAGGTTTAGGCTGGCGTTCAGAAAACAAGGAAGAAGTCTAGATGAACTTCCACACAAGGCTCCACTGGGCATATATGGATCATTCTTTGGCGTGTTAGTTTTTGTCGTTGTTATCATTGGTGAGATCTGGATTTCTATCTGGCCTCTTGGTTCCCCTGCTAGCGCTGAGACGTTCTTCCAAAACTGTCTGAGTATTCCACTGATGCTAGTCGTGTTTGTATTTTACAAGTTCTTCACACACAGCCCCTTTAAGAAGTGGTGGATCTCAAGAGAGGATATTGACTTGACGACAGGAAGAAGATACGATGATCTGGAGTTGCTTTACAGAGAGAGAGAAGATGAGACCAGGATGATAGCGTCGAAACCATTTTACTATAAAGTCTATAAATTTTTCTGTTAAAGAAATGATAATTTGCTGCTTAGAGCTGGTTTGTAAAATGGAGGATGGTGTATGGTATACCCCTTTGTCTTCAAAAGAAGTCACCCGCACTGATAGTCCTGAAACGCTTAGCTCTACATAGTTCAAAACATTATCAACATCCGGATATGGTAATTTCCTTATCAGTATATTTACCACTTTTTTTTTGTTTTCCCACAATTTTATCACCTCGTACGCTGCAACCTTTCAACTTTGACCCTTGAAAGCAATCAAATATAACCACACTCCTATATAACGATGCCATCCCTGCGAAGCACACGAAGCAATCAGCCTAGTAAGCCAGTAGCCGAGTTCCAAGGCGACTTTGAGGAGGATGAAGTGGAGCAGTCGGAGACTGTCGAGATCGATTATGATGAAGGCGAGCAGATAGACGAGGAGGAAGCAGAGACACGATGTCTCTGTGGCCAGATCGACCCACCGGACGAAGGAGGACTGTACATTGAGTGTGAGACATGTAAAGTTTGGCAGCATGGCTATTGTGTGTCGATTGGCGAGACAGACCTGCCTGAAAAGTATTGGTGTGAGAGGTGCCGACCAGACTTGCACAAGATCATTGTCACTTCAGAGGGCCGTATGAGCCGGTACTTACCCTGTGCTAAGCCTGAAAGCACGTCGTCATTGTCTAAGAGGTCTCGGAAGAGAGCAGCGTCCCAGAACCAGCAGTATCCTGAGGATGAGGATGAGGAGACACTAAAGAAGAGGAAGGAACGTGCCACTTTCAACTCGAGAGAGGATGCTCGCTATGAGGCTCTCATTCAGCGAGTGATGGAGGAGAGTAAGAAGGAGGCTCAGACAGATAATGGCTCAGGTGAAGATGACCACAAACCGAACAGCACTGGCAGCAGTGGTCGCAATTCTCGGAGCAGCAGACGCAGAGGTGGTTCGAATGACCAAGAGGACAGTGCAGCTACCCCCATCACTGGCTCCTCTAAAGCTCAGCTATACGAACCAAATAAAGAAGACCAAGTAAAGAAAGAAAAGGACTCTGACACAAACGACTCTGCTGCAACTGGCAACATCACTTCAACTTCCAAGGTCAAGAAGGCAGCAAAGCGACCAAGAAAGCCTACTACATCGAAGCCTAGTCCAGACAAGGATGCCACATCAATCGACTTTAATAAACCAACCAAGCCTCGTTTGCCACAACAGCGTGCTACGATCAATGAGATGAGTCGTCGTGTTGCTGCCATTCTTGAATTTATTGGACGTACACAGGTGGATATCGCGAACGAACAGAAGGAGGAGGAAGAGCTGAGCAAGTTTGTCGAGGATGAGGAGTCCAAGAAGAACATTTCTGCCTTATTCAAGAACTACAATGGCAGTTTGGCCCTAATGGATGGACTCACGAGGAAGTTGTTGTTATGGGAGAAGCAATTTGGACAAGAGAGTCATAGATGAGAAGTTCTGTGCGAAGGGACGCTTTAATGATATTACATTGTAGAGGCATGAATCTTGATTGTATCTTATTCTGTGATTCTCCCTAAACTCTATCCCTTAATCTTCCTTCAGCAGTTGTTTTTGGCCACTTTTCACCAGCCAATTCGATCTCCTTAATGAAGCTCTTGGTATTATGTATTGTTGTACCACCAAGAATTATACGCACATTCTTGTGGTCCTTGTTCCACTGTGATACAACACGAGCCTCCTCATATGTGACGCCTCCAACAACAAAGACAATAATTTCCTGCGCTTTCTCCAATTCAACGTTGCGGTACTCTGAGCCATACGGGGACAAGACGGGATAGGTCTTGTCAGGAAGCTTACCCTTGGTCACTTTGTCAAGGATCGTTGACACGCGTGGTGAATGCTGCATGTAAATATTGTCAGTTCCCCTGTGGTTCAAACCAGAAATCAGATTTGTGGTAGCCTTGTCGAAGATGGATTGCTCAGCATCGAGGCGTTGACGAGCACCTGCAAAGCGCAAGATGTAGTCAATGACTCCAATCTTATACAGTGCCACACCTTGGTCTTTGAGGATAGTCTTAAGTTTGTGCAGTTGATTGTTGGAATTGGTTTCGTAGCGGAGTGCGTAGAGTGTGACTAGACGGAGTTTTGCATCCTCTACCAGTGCTGGCTTTTTGACACCGTTGGAATCTGGTTGGTTCAGCAGGAGTGATTCCAATTCGGCATAGTGTGCGTTGTGTGAGTCGTGAGAAGACATGTCTTGTTCCAGTTCAGATACCTCCCATAGACGATCGAGGTTGATCCTCTTATCCAGTTCAGACGCCAGTGTCATGTGTTTTGAGACATTTCCAGATAGTTTTTTGAATTCTGGGAACTCCTCAATAAACTTTTTCATGTCATCGATGGATTCAATCTTCTTATTTGAGTTTGTTTTGCTCTTGTATTGGAAAACATAGTCCTTGATTTTATCTGACAAGTCACCAAAGTTTAGATACATCGACTCAGCGAAAAATTGATCTTGCTTAGACGAGAGAGTGATCTTTCTCAGTTCTTCAGGGATAGGCGTGATAGATTCAGTGAGGTCAACGATAGAGTTTTCGATACCAATAAGCTCGTTAACCATGGACTGATATGTCCATGGAACCAACAGTGGCGTTATTGGATCGTTCTTTCTATCAAGAATCAGAAGCTGTGTGGGAGTGTCCTTCATTCTAAAGTCAAACAGTGAGGCATTGGACTTTTGGATATTGTAAAGCAAGTCCTTTGACAGCTTAACACACATCTTAGAGTTAGCCTCATAACGAATCACTGGCTTCACCTTGAGGGAGAGCAGAAGTGACACTAGTCCGCTAACAGTATAATTGAGTGCGGAACCACCCCATGCATCAAACTGGTCTGTGTAGATGTGCTGGATGTTCAAAGAAAAGAGATCCCTGTTGATGGTGAGATAGTCTTGGAACACCTCTTCCACTTTAGTCACCACCTCAAGGTCGTCACTCTCAGCAAGTCTTTCCAATTGGGATTTAGACACCGTGTTGCTGAAGTATAGCTCGTATGATGAGTACTTTGGCTCTCTCAACTCTGTTAGCAAGTGGTTGATGCTGTCGTCTGTTGGTTTGACGTAGCAAACACACTTCAAATGGCGCATCACGTCACGATCGTGGTTGTCAAGACGCGCAATTAGAAAGATGTCATTTTGGAGAAGCTCACTCTGAGTGGAGTTCAGCGACATTGTGGCAGTAGTGTCCTTGTCCAGAAGAAGTACCTTGATTTTGGACCCCGGTAGCAGCGAGTTCTGGAAAGAGGATCTTGGACCATTACCAGTGGAGGTTGAGGCGCTGTTGTTGTTGTTGTTGTTACCGGTTTTGTTCGCTGTGGATGCGCCCACAATTCGTTCTGTATACGTGTCACCAGCAGCGAAGAGGTCCATTTTAGTGATTGGATTGGTGGTGATAATTGGTGGCGAAATACCCTTTTGTCATTTTCGTGAAAACATCAACACTTTTGGGGAATTGAGGAGTTGTTTGTTCTTCAGTTGGAACTAAACAAAACTGGGCCAAAATATAAACAGTATCAGGACTGTCGCTACAAGAGAACACGGCTTACCTTGCACAGAACAGAATACTACTAGTACTACCAGTACCTGTAACCTACACCATCCCCCTCTCTTTACAGACTATGCCTCAGTCCAGACAGCCCGAGGGCAAGAAGAAACAGTTCTTGGCTAGCCGCAAGTCTCACTCACGCTCCGCATCCATTGGCAGAAACTTGAACAAACTGGGAAGGAACTCGTCTGAGGAACAGCTCCACCGGCCACAGCTCAATAGGTCTAAGTCCACAGACACAATGGTGAGAAGGAACCGCAGTTTGACTAAACTGAGTGCGCTACATCCACTAAGAAGAGCTGAGTCTCAGCAGCATGTGCCCACCACAGCTATGATTAGAAAAGGAGGCGTTATAGAACTCACGAGGGATGAAAGCGAGAGCGAGGAAGAATATGATGATCAGGACGACATTGTTGAAGAAGTGGAGCAGTTTAGTGAAGATGAGCAAGAACGGCCTCCAACAGACGAGCTCAAGGTGCTCAGCTACAAGGCACCTTCACAGTTTAGTCACACTGGAACATCATTCACTCCAAGGAACATTCCTGTTGAAGAAGGACCTGCTCGACCACTATCACAGGAACCATCAACCACGACTCCCAACCATCAAACTACACCTAAAGAAGACGATGTCAAATTGTCTAAGATTACTGAAAAGCTCAAACTTGAAGAGCCATCCACCGCTATCCGAGAACCAAAACCAGAACCACCTCACAGACAAGCTCCTCAACACGAGCCACAATTGTCCAAGAATGACCTTACTGATTACTATGCCAATATGATTCTTTCACAATCCACTGGTGTTGTACGAGAATTTGGCGACCAGCCATTCCAAAACTCTCTCTTAAATCTCAACCATCAGAACCAAGCTCAGCTACAAGCACAGTTGAGGTACATTCACTCAAATGACCGCATCTCTGCAGCTCCAAGCAACTCCAAATCATCATCTAACTCACTTCGTCAATTCACCATTAGTAACCAGGCCAAGTTGGGCACTTCACATGAATCCTCCATCTTGTCATTCAAAGCGCAAGGTCCTAGCCTTAGTATGACCCAGATGCCCACTCATGACTCGGGGAACTCCACTCCAAATAACTTCAACGCTTTCATCAAACCTGGAAATGCGAACATTGAAACCAGGACACAACAGAGACTGTGGCTGCAAAGAGAAAGTTCATTGTTGGATCTATCGATGCTAAACAGTACAAATCCTTTAATCCGTCGTGAGTTTGAACGCATTTCGAGGGAGTTTCTCCATGCTAGAAGATTTGAAAACCCAATCATTGACTCAGTCAAGAGAGTAATTATTGGGAATAATGAGAACAGCACCCCACAGTTGAGCAATAAGAAGATTGAAGAACTGAAAAAAGTCAACACTGAAGCGATCCAGAATGAGCTGTTGAAGTTGTGGTTTGCCAATGATATCCCGTCCTCAAACGGACCAAGTCACTTGTTAGATCAACAACGGTATCAACAACAGCAAGTACACCAACAAGAGTTGAATATTAGGCCACTTGTTAGTAAGCAGCATGACCATGGTTCGATTGCCAATGGGAGCTCAATGCGCAGTATGGCGCCAACCACCAGGGCTGTTGATAGGGCAAACGAGTCAAGAGGGAGTAGAATTGATTTGAGTGCTGGGAGAGGTGTTGAGGTGAATACCGACAGATAGTTGTTAAAAATGCATGGCATCAAACTTTTAAACGTTGGATTAATACACTTGTAACGCCTTTTGGGGGTGAGCACTGAACTGAATTTCCCCTAAACCCATGATCTAGCGATTTTGAGTTTTTATGTAATATTCTGTTAGGCAGACAAGCCAAACACCCCACTCAAAGAATTTTAACTGAGATTTTGATTTCATGTCGCCTGGCTGATTGAGATATAGAAATCGTCATCGGGACATCATGCCCTGGACGGAATATAATCTGATTTGGAAACAGTGAGAGGTAATTTTGAGGAGCGCAGAAAATGATCCAATATGCACTTGTTCAGATAATTGAATAGCGCTACCTGAAGCTGTGCTTGTCAGGTAGCATTTTCACAGTAAACTTTGAAGGACTCACTAGATGCTTCTACTGGCACATCTGGTAAACACAGATTCTGTTCAGGCCATAAAACACCTTTGGATGAGCTGAGACATTGAAAAACCCCTTAAATATCAAATATACTAGATATGGGTTCCCGGGCTAGCACTGTGGGTTCCCGGAGCGGCTGGGCCTGTCTTTACTGGATTATTTTGTATTTTGTATACCTCGAAGAAGGGTCTTTTTGGTCATATACCTGGAGGCAACTAAGAGATGTAGCTTGCTATGGAAAAATAACCATTGTTCATATTTTGCAGTACTGTAAAGTGTATAGCTTTGATCACAGCGACAAGACCACTCGTAACAGTTATTAGAGAGGAGGGGGTAGCAGTTTTTGTTTTTTTACCAAGACAAAAAGCTGGCTGCCAAACTTGGTGAACCATGAGTTCCGATCATGGTATTTCCGAGGGTAAATTGATAAGTATCACTCAGGGGTTCAAATCGCGTACAAATCATCAACTTGTTTCCTCTCTTAAGTGAAGTAATAGCCACTAAAATAAAGTGGTCATTCAAGAGTCAATTAGTCATCAGAATGAGAAAGTACGCATTAATCACAGGTGCAAATTCCGGTATTGGTAGAGAGCTGGCTCTCGAGTTTGCGAATAGAGGATTCACTGTTTATGCCACAGATCTTGCTATCTCAGCACAAACAGCCAAGCTATTCGAAGTCTCAGACAATATCCAGACAGATATCCTTGATGTTGCCAACTCGGAGGACATCAAGAGTATCAAGGCGCGCATTTTGGAGGAAACCGGTGGCTCTCTGGATTACCTGTACCTCAATGCAGGCTTGGCTATCACTGCCCATGCCACTGACATCACTGACGCACAAATTGACATGATTTACAACGTCAACCTCTTTTCCAACATTAGACTGGTTCGTGAGCTTGTCAAGCTGGTGATCAGTGCGAAGGGAACCATTGTGTTCTCCGGATCTGTAACCCAATCCCTTCCTATGCACTCCAATGCATTGTATGCTTCCACTAAGGCTGCCTTGAACCAATACGCATACGTGCTACACTGTGAATTGAAGAACTACGGCGTGAAGGTGCATAATGTGATTGGTGGCGCTATCAAGACTCCAATCTTCCCGAACGAGGCTGGAACTGTTCCCCAAGGTTCCATCTACGATTTTCAGGAGTACAAGGACGTCTACACTCATCGCGCCGAGGTCATTACAAAAATTCAAAAGGATGCGATGCCCGTTTCCCACTTTGCAAAGAAAACATTGGATAAGATCGAGAGGGCAGGAATTGACACTTTCCAAATTCTTGAAGGCAAGAAGGCTGGGACTCTTTGGTTTGCAGGAACTTTCCTCACCACCAAGTTGGTGGTTAATAAGTATTTGGAAATGTTTGGCTTGAACTTTGATTATAGAAAGCATTTGAAGGATGACAGATTCGGAGTTGTCGAAGAGTGATAGATCGCTATTTTATAACAACTGGAGGGCGTAAATACAGACACGTGATTGGTTAAAACGAACTAAGCTCTCAGCACTACCACATGACCTGCCAGTCAAGTGATCAGGTATTCAAAAAACTGCGATTTCCAGACAGCTAGGTTATGATCAAATAGACCTTTTAGAAGAATTTTCCTCCCCTGTTCACCTGACGGACACACACACTCCTCCCATTCTCCCTCGGTACAGTCACCATTTATGAGCTCGGAATGAGCCAATGCCATTAGAGAAGTTAAGCAGATCCTCAGAGCCCTGCAATAGCTAGAATACACTCATGATATCAACTAAGTTGGCCAGTTTTGAGGATACCCACAGGTTGTTCTTGTTGGAAAGTGCCTTGAAATTTTACAGCGATTGTTTCCAGTCCAGTGCTCAATTCAGCTAAAAGCTGATCTTCTAACTGAGCTAAAGGTTAGCGATTGAGATAAACGCATATTCTGGAAAGTACATATCGGTGTTACAAAGAAGAAATAAGTGACAATATCTCTATAATACTCTGACAAAGTTCAATAACTGTGGCTTTTAACCACTGTCAAACCCAGCTCACTGATATCCAGAATCACACTTGTAGACACGGACCCTTACTCTTCTTCTTTGTTTGAGATTTGGGTGAAAAGTGGTGGCGTACTGTCATGATCCTATGGTTTCATGTTGGTAGCAAAAAAGAGCCTTTGCTTGTTTCAAAAGCAGATGTATGGCGTGCATTAATGGCGAGTACCTTGGTATCTATATCTTACTGGTTTTTCTGGTTTCTCCATGTTCCCTTAAAGGCATGATACACCAGATTACCGGGCTTGGTTTTGAACCCTCTGAACGCCACTTCTGGTAACATGACAAAGTCACTATCGACAACAATCGGCTGATCAATCCTCGTAAGATTCTGCCATCCCCACCAAATGTCCGGCTGTTCAACAGACCAGCTCTTATCCTTGAGGTCAGGGAATTGAGTAAGCTCTCTGGTTCGCTGTTGATCGTTGACATTGTGGATGGGGATATCTGGACCCAGAGAGTTGACATACTCGTACACAGTGTCTGTGAAGATACCCGGTCCAGTGAACCACATCACACCAGTCTGGAAGTCCTCACGACCAGCCTTGAAGTCGTACTCCTCGCCATCAAATGTGAAGACCTTGGTGTCCTTGTTGTACTTGGTACTAGTCACATTAACAATGTTGTTGATCAGGAGGGCATAGAACGGGTGGTGTCTTTTACCTTGGAACGACCACTGACAGAACTGAACCCTTCTCAAAGTCCGGCCAACCCATGATTCACAGTCACACTCAACCTCAATTCCAACAACAGCACCAATAGTATTAGTCTCATTGTAAGTGATCCAGTCTTTGAGAGGTGTAGTCTGATAAGTGTCTGTGTCACCGTACGTACCGCCAACCAGGTAGACGATGAGGTATCTCAGAAAATCGTACTGCAAGATAGTCTTGGGCATTGCGTTATAGGCCTCGATGATTTCTGGGAAGTGTTCTGCAAACTCTTTAAGAACAAATCTGTAACCTGAAGGAGCATCCACAAGATGATAGTCAAAGTCTGGGTCAGTGGTCCATGACTTCATATCATCAGTAAGAGGAATCTGCTCATGCCACATCTGAAAGATGGTCTTCTCCAGTGGAACAGAGTTCTTCGTGTATGGATAGACTTTTTGGAGTCTCTCAAGCAAGGGCAGCTTCATGAGCTCATCAGTTGGTGTATTTAATGATAGCTTTGGCACTGAATATCCCTCGTCAGTTTCCAAGGGGCACAACGCAGCGACAGTGGTAGGTGATGGCAAATCTAGCAGCTCCTTACCATTTTGGTTTCTGTATTCGGTAACGGGAGTGACTGGGTCTTTGTACTGGAAAGAGTTCTCGTCACTAATAAAAAAGCTTGCAAGTGTCATAAGCACGACTGTGCTTAGTAGTAGAGTCACTAACACATTTCTTGATTGGAGGGCCTTGATTGGAGAGCTGAAACCCATGATCTCTGAGCCTAAGTGACAATTAATGGGAAATAAAAGGGGTCTGGAGCTCACGACACATGGAAAAGTGGATTTGATGATTGCCACTGAAACTGATGCGGCTGGTGGCGATACCTTTTTACGAGGACCACTTGTAGAGAGACATAAAGAGAGAGAGCATGAACTGGCGGCATACCGTGTCCATCCGCGCACTACAGACATCAATCGTTCGGTCTTAGTCCACAACAAGACTCTGTAGGCAAAGTTTCTGTTGTTAATAACAATACCGTTGACCTCATCTTCATCAACCTGGATGGTCTCACCGACCAAGGCAAGCATACCTCTCAACCAGATGCATCAATCGTTCTTTGTCCTAACACAAACACCTCTGCCGGCTGTATGGGCGCTGCTTGATACCACTGAGACAGCGTATACGGTTTGAATGCGCCATCTCCTGTGATTTTGCAGTAAGTGACACGTCCTCCCTGTTGCGCCAGTGGCACAGTTTCTATTTTGATAGGCGAATGCCCCTAAAAATCAACATGCGTGCGTGCGTGCGTGCGTGTGCCGGATACATAAAATATTGGCTCTTGTGATAATCCGTTACATCTCAACAGCATTTCGTCAGTTCATAGCCAAGGTGGAGACTAGGGCTGCGAACTGTCTTGCTCACTTCTTTCTCTACTCGCTGCTGTCTGCCAACTCAATTTTTAGACTCGGTTAAACATACTCAAAGAGCTTCGAATTACCGGAACTGTTAACATGTGATACCCAACTCTCAGCTTTTGAAAAGCTCACCTCTACGCACTTTTGGCAACCTTCAATGAAGACAATCATAAGTTCAAGAAACAAGCCCTAGAAGTTGGACACCCTAAACGTGTACATGCGTAACATAACGCATATCTTTTTGTTGTGCATTAAGCACCAGCATATGTCTTCTCGCCACATTAGCATTTAGACTTTCGGTCCGTGTATCGCTTCCTTTCAGTTTCAACCTTTACCAAGTTTGCGTGTAGCATGCCTTGTAATCTTCAAATTGTGGATGCTGAACTTTTAAACTTTCGGCTTTGCAGCCTTTCTTTTTTTTCGGATAGAAGTGGGTTATCTACTGGATAAGACAGTGCATTGATCTGCATGGTACTGCATGTGTATCTCAAGATTAGAATAGACTCGGAAAACCGGGTTCAACCTAGAATCTGGAATAGTCTTTAGTCCGTCTGGGTGTGGCTTTGAGAAGGCTCCGTGAGATTCTTCTTATCCTACTTTCATCTCTGCATGGACACACTCATCAGGTGGTTGTCTATCTGCTTGAGAGTTGTTTAGTAGATCAAACAGAAGCTGGCATGTGAAGGGCAGAATGCACACGCTTATATATCTTTCTCAGTTCTGCGCTATGCTTTATAGATAGCCTCTGTAAGCCGATTGCAATGAAGTCTGCTCTTGGGTCTTGGACAGTTGGTATTTTTAGGAGTGGGGGCGTTCTACAGGTCTAAGGTTGGATTGGGGCTCCTGACTCGTTACACATACTGGAGTTCGAAAACCACACATAGGTATGACCACCTTGGGATGCAAGCGTCAGAAACCTGCACCATCAGGAAATATGAATTGCTTCGGAGAATATTTATTATGGGAGAGAAGTGTAGTAGATTAGCCAGCCGTGTTGAGAGTCCGCCAAATGACCGAGTGTTGATAGCATTTCTGATGAGAGGGTATTTCTTGAAGGCCCAGTGGTTGGTCCGAGGACCATTTTCTTGGAAAAACGGGTCCAAAACTGTGGAAAAAAATCGAGTAAGTGAAGATGCCATGTAACCACAATTTCAGCCTGTGAGTACTTTTAACCTAACGCCTCTTCATGAGCTTGTGGAGAACGTGCTTAACAGACTGTTCTGTGAAGGAATTCTTTGAAGCTGCAAACTCTAAGTGAACTACCTCTTCACAGTGAAAGCTATTTTGTGATTGACTTAAACAGCATTGAAGAGGTGGTCTTTCGCGATAGCCTCGATGTGATCATGCCACAGATTAGGAATGTGGGATGCCTCATCTCGTGACAGGAACCATCATTTTACCATTGTTATTGGCTTTAAGATTGGACTTGATCCCCTTCATGGACAAGACGCGCGTACTCTGAGGGCGAGGAGTTCTTCATTATTACTCAGGTCTTATGGAGAATTACGATCTCTTTGTGCATTTTACAAGATGACACACTGACTGGGCCAAGGATTTGTGGGATTGAGTGATACTGTAGTTGCTCTAAAAAGAAGCTGAAGTGGTCGGCTTACCAAGCAGGAGAGCAAATAAGCACGTTACAATATTTAAAACATCCGCATTTTCAGGATTCCACGAATAAGACAGGGATAGGATGGGAAGTCTTGCCCCTTCAGTAGATCAATTCAGGGAGCATAATTGAGAATACGAAGAGTGTAGAATTGGTTCAGAGTATAGTTGCCATGTGGGCTCTCTCGAGGTTAATAGTCAGTGTACAGGTGGAACAAAGGGCATTTGTTGCAACCTCCTCAGCTAGTAGTTTAGTAGTACACGTATCAAAGCCAAACATAAGTTCTCTCTCCTAGTATCCAGCTGAAGAATGTAACTGCCACTGTAATTTCCGGGGCGACTAACATCTTTGACAAACCTTCATTCAAACTGACTCAAACTTGAAACCAGCATGTCGAAGTCTCAGTGATGGGTTCAAAGCTGGGTGCTTGTGTTTCTGGTGGTCCTTTGCGACATAATTATTTGTACTCATAATGAGTTGCACCTTGTTGGTACTGAAAACCAAAAGGGACCACTATTCCCAATTCCCATATTATACGGAAAAAGTAAGTCCTACAGTTAAAATATTCTGAAAATCAGGCTCTAAGAGGTTCTCAAGAAGTTAGTAAACTTCTCCCCGCGACCCTTCTCCCCCACTGGAATTCCCTTATGGAACCTATATGTGCCATGAGAGTAGTCAAAATGTGTCAGAGATTACCTTGGCCTTCCTCAGTTATATGACTTAACTGTCAGTTCTGCAAACATCCCGGCTTGATATGAACCTTGTGTGCTATTGAAAAGATTCACTGCTCTGCGAGCCTTGCCAAATCAGCACCCACCGATGCCTAAAGTGTTGCTGAGACTACTCTAATTTTGACACATTTAGCACGATGAGCGCCCTCGGAACCAGCCAAAGACTTAACCGGAATTCAAATCTACCACTTCTGTCACTCACCTCCGCTTTTCCACCACTGTATAGACCTCCATGACGAGTACTCCACTGCATACATGTCGACCGAACTAAACCCCACAACCCCGATCGCCATACAGCTTGGAACAGCGATCTTTATTGCAGTAAAACCGATCTTTAAGATCTATCTCATCATGCTGGTTGGTTGGATGCTTGTCAGGTACAACGTTCTGTCAATGGAAACTTCTCGAGGTATTTCCAATATGGTGGTGAATGCACTCGTCCCGTGCCTGACTTATAACAAAGTCGTGACATCTCTTTCAGGGAGTAGAATTGAAGACATTGGACTTGTGGTACTGACGTCCATACTGATATATCTCGCTGGTGGAGTTTTGGCATTGGTGTTGAGTAAAGTGACACCAGTGCCCAAGAAGTGGTACTACGGTTTGATATACGCTGGATTGTTTGGGAATATCGGCGACCTGCCCATATCATACGTTCAAAGTATGTCGACTGGTATTGTGTTTGATGAGTCTGAAGTTGATCGTGGAGTCATGTTGAGTTGCATCTTTATCGCATTTCAGAGTTTCATGGTGATGAATCTTGGGATGTTCCAGATCATTGGGTTGGATTTTAGAGAAGTCCAAACTGACAAGAATGCAGAAGGGAAGGATTTGAATAGTATTGATGGAGAACTACAAGCAGGGAAGAGCCACGAATCCGACTTTGCAGTGGTGCCTCTTGTCGCTGATGACAATGCTATATCACTCACGTCAATGGATGAAGACTACTCAAACAGATCACGACGAGCCTCTAACAGCTCTTCACTTAGACTAGTCAGATCACATGAGTCCACATACTCATCACGACACGTAAGACCTCGAAGACAGACTACACAGTCTATGGTTAATGAATATTCAGAGGCTGAACAATTGCACAAACTAAGGACAATAGAGGCACTTGCAAAGAACATCTCAAAAACACAAGAAGTTGGACTAGACCTTGTGTTGGAAGAAGATGAAGAACGCGAGCGACGCAAACATGCCAAATGGAATACATTTGTGGCACGTTACAAACTGGGATGGCTCGAGTTTGTCCTCATTAACTTTTCCCGTGTCCCATCAGTCACATTGATCATCTCAATCGTTGTGTGCATGATCCCTTGGTTACGATGTCTGTTCGTCTTTAACTCAATTGAGATCCGTGAGGCTCCTGATGGTCTACCTCCGCTGAACTTTGTTATGGACTTCACAGCATATGTGGGCAATGCAGCTGTTCCTATGGGACTAATAATGCTTGGTGGTACAATTGCTAGACTCGAGATTCAGGAGATCCCACCTGGGTTCTGGCGTACCGCATTGCTGTTGACCTTGGCTAGACTCGTTGTGCTTCCGGTGCTGGGAATCCTATGGATGTGGGGAATGGTGTCAGCTGGCTGGGTCAATGATGACATAACCAAGTTTATGCTGATTTTGTCCTGGGCTGTCCCAAGCTCAACCACACAGGTCTACTTCACTGCGTTCTACACACCACTGGTAGGTGCTCACACGCAAATGGACTGTTATGCCATCCTTCTCATGATGCAGTATCCTATTCTGGTGGTGACGTTGCCTATCGTGGTGAGTTATGTGCTCAAAGTGACTTTGGGCCATTAGCCATTAATTTGTGTATGATGATAAGCATATGAATAGTTAAGTTTTGTATGAGACCGACCGTCTTTTTTCCTACTGTTGGAGAATAGAGAATCGCAGGCATTTGAGCAATACGGAGTTCTCTAAATTTCGACACTCTGCGAAAAGCCAAACAAAACTAGAAATGGTTCCCAGATGCGATCAAGAGAGAAAGAGACAGAATCAAACCAGCGTTCGAGAGATACAATGGTCATCTCAGATACGCCCATTTCTTGGAATAGAGCGGTTTACATCATAAGTATGGGATGTCTTTATTCTCGAATTACCATGAGAACTAATACTCACAGAACACAATATTCTTGACGAGTTGTATCGGTCTCACGAAAATACTAGCTCATACCACGAGTATAAGGCCTCGCTGACAGCCACCGGGATATCCATTGTCGAGTACATTGTACGCCACCGTTTGAAATGGGTTAAACCCGACGGATCACTTGATTTGACACCTTCGAGACCATCCGCACTATTTGCCCACCCGAATGACTGCCAGATCATCAGAAACGATTTCCCTTACAACTTCGCCTCCGACATACAGCACGTATGTGTCTGGACTAAAGTGCCCATCTGCTCCGACTCAGAATCTGAAATAGGGGATGTGACACAGGCAACGAGGGCTGAGATTGAGAGGTACGTCCACAGAACGTTTGTCGAGGGATTGGGGTTGAATGAGAGCGCTGTGGTCTGGTTTAGGAACTTCCCAGCATTGCAAAGTGTGAGTGAGCTGTCGCATGTGCACGTTTTGGTTAGAGGTGTCGAAAGGGAGAGGATTGACCGACTGGTGGGCACTAGTGGCGCCGTAAATGGATAGAGACAGACATCCACCCAACCCTAAACTGATTATAGAAACGCGAACATATATAGACGGCTTCCAGGTTCTAAACTTTTTGCTGTGGATTGTGAATTTACAGGATCCCTCTTACTCGAAGGTGTACAGTAGGACCCATTGATCCTGACATGCGCAAGTTCGGTGCTAGAACTTTAACGTAAGGCGTGTCTAAAAATCTTGACATTACAAAACCACAAGCACCACAACAATCAAAGAAACCACCACTCGAGTCACTGCTAATTCAAGACTTCCCTCACAGGCCTGCATGATGGTGTCCTTGACCATCTGATGCCCATCTATCCTGCATGGTATGAAACCGATGAGCACACTCCTGTAGCCTTTGAAAAAGCAACACAGACTCAATATGTCATTGCTGTTCGAAACAGTGATGATCTGATTATCTGGAGGAACTATGACACGCCTTTTTCATAGATCAATACTGTGTAAACAGCATTCAAATGCTTGTCTCCTTTTCCCAGAATGCGGTATGGGTATTCATAACGGCACTGAATTAATCAAGAGGCAGCAGCAGAGAGCAGTTGATGGAGAATGTGTGGTTTAAACCTAACGCTAGTAAAGTGTGATCCAGTCAAGAGTGTAGTGCCAATTACATGGTTCGAGCCATTAATATGCTGAGACCTGAGGGTGTCGGGAAGACTTTGGTTGTACTGAGCACCACTCAGTATCCAGATAATACGCAGATACAATCAAAGGCTTTTGATCCTCGGGAAGCCATCGTATAGCCTTAAGCTGGGCCAAATAGCTCATTGGATCTCAATGCTGGCTCGTATAGTATACCCCTTTTTTGAGTATTTGTACTGGTGTCCGGATGTAAAGATATAATAGGAACGTGTAGCTTGATTCTCTTCAAATAGAGAAGATACTCACTGACTTCGCATCAAATTCCAACATCTCACAAATACATTAAAGGATACAAATGTCCAGCGAATCCACTACTGGGCTCGTTGTGAAGCCACTGCACATGGCCACGACGCGTGCCATTCTCACAGACACGGGAATCGCTCTCAAAAACCAACTACCGTCCGCGTTCTACACCCATGAGAACACCTCCACTTTGAGCTGTATCTCCTGTGCATCGGCCGACTCCGCAACTGCCTTTAAAGCCACCCGCTCCATTCCCTACGAGGACATCCTGTCAGTGTCACGACCTGATGATGATGATCCGGCCATCCTTGATGTGACATTTGCACAGCGTCGAGGCCGTCATTTACACCCTGCAACTGTTACTCTGAACATTGACGACGTTGGTATCTATCCTGATCTTGTTGCAGAAGTCCACACACGCAGTTATCGCAATTCGAGCCCCAACAAGCGAATCCTGGTGCTTGTGAACCCTCACGGTGGGAAAGGTCGCGCGTTAAAGTTGTTTTTGAAGCATGCAAAGCCTATATTCTCTGCTGCAGGTGCATTGATTGAGGTTAGGGCGACAGAGTACAACAAACACGCTGTTGATATTGCTAGAGAGTTGGATATAGAGGCGTATGATTTGATTTGTTGTGCCTCGGGCGATGGGATCCCGTATGAAGTATACAATGGGTTCTTCCAACGAGAGGATCGTGCGAGAGCGTTTGACAAGTTGCCTGTGACTCAAATCCCTTGCGGATCAGGGAACGCCATGTCTGAGTCCTGCCTGGGGACGTCTGATGCAAGCCATGCTGCACTGTCCATATTGAAATCGCCTTCTGTGAGGATTGACCTGATGGCTGTTACCCAAGAGGGGGAAACCACGGTGAGCTTCCTGAGTCAGACATTTGGTGTCATCGCCGACTCTGATCTGGGCACTGAGCATTTGAGATGGATGGGTTCGATACGGTTCGACCTTGGGGTGGCGTATAAGGTGTTTTCTAGGGCCAAGTACCCTTGCGAGATTATGATCAAGTACTGTGCTAAGTCCAAGGATGAGGTGAGACGGAGATATAACGAGCACTCAGGCTCTGTTTCCGATGAACCAATCACAGAGGAGACGTATGACTTGAAGTATGATTCTAGAGGACCCGTTCCTGAGGATTGGGAACGCGTGAACCAGGACTTTGCAGACAACATTGGGCTTTTCTACACAGGTGCAATGCCTTATGTGTCCAAAGATGTGCAGTTTTTCCCTGCTGCGTTACCCAATGATGGTGCACTAGACCTGGTGATGATGGATGCTAGAACAAGCATCACGAGACAGACGCCAATCTTGCTCAGTCTGGAGAGTGGGAAGCACGTACAGGCACCTGAGATGCATCATTCCAAAGCGGAGGCTTTTAGATTGGTGCCCAAGTACCGTGAAGGTTTGCTGAGTGTCGATGGTGAGAGATATGACTTGAAGGAGTTGCAAGTGGAGGTACTGAAAGGAGCTGCAAAGACTGTGCTGAAGAATGGAACCTATGTACAGACTAATTTTTAGACTTAATGGTACGATCCTTTCACCCCGGCCTGACGTACGGCCACATCTAAGTGTGGCCGTATTATCAATACATTTTTGTATATGTCTCAGCAAATTAGGAACTAGGCTAGACTAGCCAAAGTAAGAACATAATAGACCGTTTCTACGGTTATCGTGCCCACTAAAGTATCCCTATTCGAGCGGATTGAAGTCTGAGGCTTAAAGTGTGACTTTTCCGAGAAATGATCATCATCTCCTCACTCCACTTTGCGTTAGTTTGCTGTTAGACACTTGGTCATTGAAAATGTTCGTTTTCTATTCTCGGGGAAGTTAAGACAAAACTTGACTCACATCATCCACCAACTTACAACAAGGCCTCTAACTAGTTCAGCCACCAGTAGCAATAATAATGAGCTCAACGCCTGGTGAGTTTCAGCACTTGGAGGACACTCTCCCAGAGCCTATCAAGGCTTCATCCTCCCAATTCTTCACCAAAGAGCTCCAGCTCGAGGCCCGTCAAGCCCTGGCCCAAGCCCAGGCCAACGTCATTTCGCCACCACCAGTGCACACAGGGCGCAATTATCAGAACCCACTGGACCGCCTGCGCCAACGTGAACAGCACGCTGCGCGTTCTTCATCTCCAGTACCTATCCCAGGTCCATTGGCGCATCCGGACGTACACTTCCCTGCCTTGAACAAGGAGAATGCTGCGACAGGTGTCATCTGGTGTACTGATCGTGCCTCTGAACGTGGTTACCCAGGCCCGAACTGGGTCAACTTGGGCCAAGGTATGCCTGAGACTGGCGACATTGAAGGCTGTTTCAAGAGGCCGGATAGCGTGAGCACCACAGTTGAGAGCAGAGAGTACAGTCCTACGGCCGGCATCAAGGAGTTAAGACAGGCCATAGCCAATTTGTACAATGTTCAGTACAGAAAAGGGATGAAGTCACAGTATACCTGGGAAAATGTTAATGTTGCTCCCGGGGGACGCGCTGCTCTGACAAGAATTGCTGCCATTTTAGGTGATGCCTACCTGTCTTTCTTCCTGCCTGACTACACGGCCTATGCGGAGATGTTGTCCTTGTTCAAGAACTTCGCACCAATCCCTGTACCATTGTACGAGACTGACAACTACGACATTGATTTGAAGATCATCAAAGGTGAGCTGGCTCGTGGTGTCTCAGCCATCTTGACCTCCAACCCAAGAAACCCAACTGGACAAGCTATTCCTAAAGGAGAGTTGAAGCAGTTGCATGATTTGTGCAGACAGAAATGTCTTTTGATAATGGATGAGTTCTACTCTCGCTACTACTACGAAGGTGAGGTTGGTGAATCGTACTCGTCTGCCTCTCTGATCGAAGATGTGAACACAGATCCTGTGCTTATCATTGATGGTCTCACAAAAGGGTTCAGACTTCCTGGTTGGAGAGTTGCTTGGATTGTGGGCCCTAAGGAGTACATATCAGCATTGTCGTCCGCCGGCTCCTACCTGGACGGTGGTACCAACTACCCATTCCAAGAGGCTGCTATTCCAATGTTGGAACCATCATTGGTGAAGCAGGAGACCATTGCCTTACAACGCCATTTTAAGTACAAGAGAGACTATTGTCTCACACGTCTCGAGAAAATGGGCTTCAAGTTCAATAAATGGCCTAACTCCACTTTCTATATCTGGCTGGACCTGAGTCACTTGCCAGGGAAGATTGCTAACTGCTTGGGATTCTTCCACGAGGCGTTACGTGAGGAGGTTATCGTTGTTCCTGGTATCTTTTTCGATTTGAACCCTCTGAGTTTCAGAGAGTTGAGTGATTCTGAGATGTACTCGTATATCAGAATCTCGTATGGTCCAGAGATTGAGCATCTGGTGCAGGGTATGGATCGCATTGAGCGGATCTTGAGAAAGTTTAATGCCTTACCTGCTGACTATATTTCAAAATAAAGCACTACACTGATATCACCACATTATCTATTTGTTACAGTCGATGACGTTAATTATGCCGCATCAAAGTGGCCCATATACGCTTTTCATTAAATCTTTTCGAGCTCTTGTTCCCTACAGCAAGTCTCTTTGATGGTTGTACTTGAACATAAAAAGAGTCTGTATTCTGTCCAGATAAAATAGGAACAGAATTTTCTTTTCTTGAGTTGCTTGCCAATACTGAAGAACTGAAAAGATTCAGTATGCCTTTGGTTGAGATTTTAATGCTCCCCAAATAGAATATAACCGAATACTTTGAGTCAGTGCAAATGCGCTGTCGGTGATACTGCTCATCTTGTGACTTCGTATTCGTGGCCACTTTTCCAAAATCAAAAGAGTTCTACATAAGTAGTAGCTTCTGGAGAGTCAAAAATATCTTGAATTCTTTGTTTATCAACACTGATCTCCTGAGGTGATCTTTAACTGCTCCCTGTGATCTATATTTGTATAGCAACCTCGCACCTAAGTTTGACAGTAGTTGCCCTAAACTGAAAATTCGCGAAAATAATCGTGTAGGCTCATTCATTCATTAAAAAGGATCTCGAAAAATTTTCAACTGTACTCTTCATAATTTCTCCAATCAAGACACCAGAACTTTAAGCCTTCTATCTACTCCATTGCACGGGTTCGTCCTGAGCCTTGGACCATGGTTCTATAGAACACTTTTGTTCTGGGAGAGAAATGGATAGTCTGGACTGATCCTCATGAAAACTTTCGGGTCTATTGAGGTGAGGAAGTAGATGTTTCCTGGGACTACTCCACCCTGATTGGACTGGCAACCGTTTCATATCATGGACTAAATCATTGACCCATATTCATATTATGTATACTTGAACTGCAATTCACGATTTACATTTATGGTAAAATCATATTAAAATAAAATGTGTCTAAAAAGAACCAAAACTTTTCATAACGTATTGTACAGCACACAAGTATTAAACAGTCTCTCTCTCCCGCGCTCGCTCGCCCGCTCTACCTCCAACTTACACAACGCTCAAATCCATTAGGCGAACTTGACCACCAAAGGAACAACAATCACAACAATGATAATGATAATAATGATAGCCAAAATCCAGTAACAGCAGCACTTCTTTCTTCTTGCAGCACGGGCCTTATCCTTGGCCTTCTCCGTGTGTCCCAAACCTAGCTCAATGTCCTTTTGGGCATTAGTCGTGGCCTGTGCAACATTCTCAATCTTAACATTCTGTTCAGCAACAAGCTCTTCCATGTCATGGAACAATTGGGCCAACTCAGCCATGGTCTTCTCCAACTTCTGCAACTCGCGGTGTCTGGATTGCACTTCAGCCAAAGCAGTCTTTGCCTCACCTCTTCTGGAGGCATTCAAGATGGCCTGGGAAAAGATCTGTTGACCACCAATGTCACTAACAGCATCTCTTGCCTCAGCCTCACTAGCAGTTGGTTGGACAATTTGGTACTGTCTGACAGCTTGCTCCTCGTTTGCTTGTCTATAGTCAGCCTCGACGTTTCTGTAGTCCTGAATCAACTTCAAAAATCTCTGTCTGGTATTTTCGGCTTGAGCCCTCTTTGCAGAGTCACCACTGGCCTTTGCTTGAGCATCCTTGATGCTAGCCTTCAATTGCTGTTGCATAGAAGACGCTTGGGAGATGAGGCTATCTAGCTGCTTTCTGGTGGCCTGCTCCTGCTCCTCATTAACCTCATTCAAGATTTTGTTCTGGTTGAACTGAATCAACTCAATCAACTGGTTGTAGTTGTCTAACTCGTTGTTAATCTTGGAAATGTTGTCCATGTAAGCAATGAAGTCGTCATCACCTTGAACGGCAGACTGCTGGCCATATGGGTTAAGTTCATAGTTCTCCTGGTATGGGTTCTGGGAAGCGTAACCACCGTATTGCTGTTGACGATGTTAGTACCATTGAAATGTGAAACAACACGTTGGATTGCGGCAACACTGGAGAAATCGAGTGTCAACATATGCTTTGGAGTAAAGTTCATGGTCGAGTACACGGTAGTGTCTCTAGCAATAGGACATCCTCACATCACATCACTGGTCCCTGTCGTATTCAAGAGCAACACCAGCCCGATAAGACCCTGGTTGGACAAATCATTCTCAGACCTAAACATCACACAAAAAAAAAGGGACGCATTGAACAAAAATTACTCTCAAAACGCGTTCAAAATTGCCACTAGCAAACTTCATGCTGGCCCCAGTAGCCTAAATCCCCATTGTTAGCATTAAATGAACTCACATTGCCACTCATTGCGCGTGTTTTCTGTTGAACTGAGGTTCTGTTTATAGAAAAAAGCCCGCCACCTTTATACGAAATCATTAATCCCCAAAAAAAAAAAAGCTGGTCGGTTCTTTTGTGGTCTGGGTCTGAGGCTTAGATTGCGGTTATGAGCAATGGTGGATATTTTAGGAAAAGTCTTTGGGTGTTTGTGCTGGAGGCAGCAATGCAGCTATGAGTGGACTAGTCCCTTCTTACTGAGATGCTAGTGGCTAGTATACATAGCGCTGTCAGGATATGAGCTACTGTCTGGTATAGTGTCCAAAGTCTATCATGGTCCCTGGTCTCCTATTTGTTAGCCGGGTAACCGTCACCTGAAAGAGAAAAACACCATATACAGTATACGAGTCGTGGTTGTAGCACAACAGCTTTTTCTTCAACGAACAACCAATGTCACTATACAAGACTGCTCCACACCAAGTCGCTGGTCATGAAGGTGTCCTTGTTGATGAAAGTGGACTTCTGTTTATAAAGCCGAGCACTCAGCAAGAAATTGACTTCTACACCAAGCTGAATTCTGAACCGAGACAACTAGAGAATGATGACCTTAGGGACTGGACTCCTCGCTTCATGGGCTCACTCGAGACTGGAATCAGTAATAAGGCAAAAGAATCACAAGATATCTCTGATGAACTACGACAGCTTGACTCGAAGTCCATGAGGATGGATCACCAGCCGTACATTGTGCTGGAGAACCTTCTCTCTGGATTCAAGAACCCTTCAATCATAGACATCAAACTAGGGTCAATTTTAACTGATGATGGTGCCTCTGAGGAAAAAAAGACGCGGCTGGCTCAAGTGAGTAAGAATACCACCTCTGGAACTCATAATTTCAGAGTCTGTGGGATGAAATTATACGCAGATGAGATACCTGATTTGTCCATGTTTGGAGACAAGGTGGATCAGCATGTCACGGCAGACAACGACGGATACTTGAATTTCAACAAATGGTATGGACGTGTCATTACCACTCAGAATTTACATGACCATTTTAAGATCTTCTTCACACATAACAAGCTGAGCTCGGAACAGCAGCAGATTGTCATCAAAAACACATTCACCAGATTACAGCTCTTATACAACTGTCTTATCTCCAGCAAAGTGAGAATGAGATCTGCTAGTTTGTTAATTGCGTACGAAAACAGTATCGATAGGTGGTCCGACTTGGTCGGTGAGGATCCCATCTACAGAGACGACAACACATATGAAGATGAAGAAGAGGACGAAGATGAAGTTTTCAACCCTTCTCTCAGTTTACTTTCGTTGATTGATTTTGCACATTCGGAATTCACACCTTCCATTGGTATTGATGAGGACACCATTCGTGGTGTTGAGAACTTGATTGATTCTCTTGATAAGCTTATTACACAATAGGAACAACAAGCAAGCCTTAAAATTACGTAATAGTATACAAAGTTTACTCCAAGAGTTTGGTGATCTTACCAATAGCAATGGTCTGGCCTTGGTCTCTCAAGGTGAATCTACCCAACTGTTGGTAATCTTGGAAACGTTCCACACACACTGGAGCAGCAGTCTCCAAAATAGCAATGATCTTCATACCCTTCTTAGCAAATGCAGGTGCCTTCTTAGACTTTCTATTGGTACCCTTTTCCAACTTATGCAATAACTGTTTGAATGACACTTCCTCAATAGCAGTGTGAACGTGCATGACACATGAGAACCCAGAGGACAAAATTGACTTCAACTCCACAATGGCAATCTGGGCCTCAAATCTGGTCACAGTCTTGACTGGATTGCTCAAAGATGACAACACAAAACCGGCAGAGATATCCTCCTCCTCAACACCCTTCAATTTCAATCTAACTTGCTCACCACAGAAGGCAGTGTCAACCTCTTGCTCAGTCTCGTTGTAAATGGTCAACACTTCAACTTGCGCCTTGTTTGGCATTAGCATTAGCTTTGAACCTTGCTTTATATGGCCAGACTCAATTTTACCCTCAACAATGGTACCAAGGTCCTTCATTTTACCAGAGATAGGCAGCATAAATGGGGCATTGATGTATCTGTTCAAGTGTTGCATGTTGTCCAAGTACTCCAATAGAGATGGACCATTGTACCATGGGCAGACACCTGTCGAAATTCTGTCCTTAAGCCCTTCACCAGTATAACCAGAGACTGGCATGAATTGGACATCTTCCTTGACATTGTAACCAATACCCTTCAAGTACGCTCCTAGCTTGGATGTACACTCGTCGTAACGTTCCTTGGACCAAGCGACAGTCGGATCATCCATCTTGTTCACGACAACGATCATCTTGTTGACGCCCTGGGTCTTGGCTAGAAGAGCGTGTTCCCTAGTCTGACCACCCTTCTCAAATCCAGTCTCGTACTCACCCTTACGGGCAGAGATAACCAAAATACCGACGTCAGCCTGGGAGGCACCGCCAATCATTTCCGAGACGTACATCTTGTGACCAGGAGCGTCCAAGATGGTGTAACGTCTCTTATCCGTTTCGAAGTAAGACTTACCAACCTCAATGGTCTTACCATCATTTCTCTCCTCCTTGTTAGTATCCATGATCCAGGACAAGTACCAACCTTGTCTACCAGCATCCTTGGCCTCACGCTCATACTTTTCAACGGTACGCTTGTCCACGGTACCGGTCAAGTACAACAAGTTACCACCCATGGTAGACTTACCGGCATCAACGTGACCCATAAAGATAATGGAAACATGGTCTTTACCACCATACATTTCATTGACAAGTTCTTCGTCAATCTGTTCCTCAATCTCCCTCTGGACAGCATCAGCGGCGACAGCAACAGCTGCAGTCGGGGTGGATTCCTTAGAGGCGGCAGCTGGAGTAGCAGCCTTTTGAGCCTCCTCCTTGGTCTCCTCATTTGAGGTCTGTGCGGCAATGGTTGGAGCTGAAGTAGTCTTCTCTTCTTTCTTCACCTCTTTAGCTTCCTCCTTCGGTTCCTCCTTCTTTATAGTCGTCTTGACTGTGCTGGATGGAGCCAACTTTAAAACTCTCTTTACTCTAGGTTTGTTCAACTCATCTTGACCAGCAGCCTTTTGCTTTTGAAAATCCTCAAGGGACATACCACGTTGTTGCGGTGGTTGCTGTTGCTGTTGCTGTTGGTATTGGTTATTGTAACCGCCTTGAAGCTGGTCACTGTAACCACCTTGATATTGATTGTTGTAGCCACCTTGGTATTGGTTATTGAAATTGTTGTTCTGGTAGCCACCACGGTTGTTGTTTTGGTAGCCACCTGGTTGATAGCTGTTCTGTTGGTAACCACCTTGAGGCTGGTACTGGTTATAGCCCTGTGGCTGGTATTGTTGGTAGTTGGTTGGAGTATAAGACTGACCAGGAGTGTACTGGCGTTTTGGCTGTTGACCAGTGCCTTCGTTATCCTTTAAAGACTGGTTAGAAAAATCCTGGCTCAAGTTGTCCTGATTGTAGCCTGACATTTTGATTCTATGAAAGTGACTTGGAAAGGCGGTTAATGGTTGTTGGCGATGAGTTTTTTCAACTTTTGCGAAAACTTTTTGAGAACTTCAAATTGAAATATTTTTGAAAGCGTGATCTGTCACGTGAACAATACCCTCGGAAGTAACCGAACGAGATGATGTCTCAAGTTGGGTGTACATACCTTCATCCTCGCTCCATATCATATTACTGGGACACCGAAAAATAGACCGGTGGTATCTATTGATGTGACATACAATGATGTTCCATAGCTCCCTTTATCAATAAGTGTCTGTGATGTATCTCGATAACCGAATCCCAAATCAACTCAGAGCCAAATAAATGTGTGTAGTTCTTCTAGATTGTTCTTGCCCCAGAAAGTTCTGGAACGGTGATTAGGAAGTGTCACAGCCACATTGACCTATAAATTGAAAACTCAACAATTTTCAATTCGTCCGTTCTTTTCCATTGTAAACAATAAGTCTATCAACCCCAATAATGGCCTTTAACGCTAACCTAGCCGACATCCTTCAGGCACTTGCCGAGGAACAGCAGCAACAGCAACAGCCACGCCCAAGACAACCACGTTATCAACCGTACCCATTTTTCTCCCAGTTCTACCCAGATGAAGACGAGGACTACTACCCATCTTACTATAGACAGGATCCTTACTCTGGTCTTCTCCCACAATACGGCAGATACCAGCAGCCTGTCAACCCAAGAACTGCCACTGCCCAAAGACGCCAACCCCAAGAGGATTCACAAGAGTATCAGAATGCTCCAATCAATTCAATTGACGACTTGTTCTCTTTGCTGAGTCAACTGAGCGGTGTGAAGACAGAGGAGTCAAGTGAGGAGGCTGAGAAACCAGTCGTTGAGTCCAAGGAGAAGCCAACCATTGAAGAGTCAAAGAAGCAAGAAACTGAAAAGAAGGAGGAATCTTCGACTCCTGCTCCTGCCGCTGCCCAAAATCCAAACAAGCAGCAACCACAACAAGCACAGAAAGTTCAAACGAAGCCAAAACCAGCTCTTCGTCGCCACTCCACTGCTGCGCAGGCTCTGAACTCACCTTCTCCGAAGATTGAAGTGTCTAACCGAAACACCGCAAATCCTACACTGCCATACACTCCACAATCTAACGTTTACTCCACTCCATCTACTTACGAGATTATCCTTGCGATCCCTGGCGCATCTTTGAGTGATCTAGACATTGACTTCCACCCATCAAGTAACGAAATTGTCGTTAAGGGCACTATTCCAGACCCATTTGCAGGCGTGGAGGATGCCGAGTTGAAGATCAGCGAAGTGAGAACCGGCTGTGTCGAGAGAAGATTTAAGTTTCCTACATTGCCAAAGATCGATGATGATGAGATCAAGGCCAAGTATGTCAATGGTTTGCTGAAGATCACTGTCCCAAAGTTGAAAGATGAGAGCAAGCCAAAGATTAGAAAGGTTACTATTGAAGAAGTTCCTGATGCTGAGTTGATATATGAGGAGTCTCACGGTATCGGCAAGTTGGATAACTAGGTGTATTTGTATTTACATGATATCCTTTAGTTTCAATGAATACCATATATCATTTGCTCGCAGGACTTTGTAAGCTCTCAAACTGAATTAAGTCCAGCGCCTTTTCTCGGTTCGTTTGTACGGAGCATCAACTATTTTGGTTTCTCTTCATGGAATGCTTTCAGGTATACCCTGATCACTGTTAGTGAACTTGACAGGCCTTAACTTGGGATCTCAACTAAAAGATTGTTGATGCTACTATGACTTCAAAAATAAGATAAGGAAATTACAGGTATATACGCATGAATATCCATTGATCAACTCCAGTCTCTACCCTTAACATTCTTCAACTCGTCAACAGTCAAAACCTTACCTGTAGTGAAATAACCGGCATTCACCTTGGCATCAATCTCAACACGAGAATCTGGTGGGATCAATTCATCTGGGATTGGGATTCTCTCCAAGATTGGAATGCCCTGATCCACAATAGCGTCGTGCTTCATATTGGACATAGATAACATGCGGTCAATTTTAGTGATACCGAGCCAGTGAAGCACATCCGGCATTAGCTGTTGGAATCTCATATCCCTAACACCAGCGATGCATTCCGTTCTATGAAAATATTCTGCCGCAGTATCACCCCCTCTCTTTCTTGCATTGTAAACCAAGTACTTGGTAACTTCTCCAAGAGCACGGCCCTCCTTTCTAAAATAAACGACAATACCGCTTCCCCCCTGCTGTGCCTCTTTAACAGCTTCTTCAATACCAAAGGTCAAATAAGGACGACATGTGCAGATATCAGAACCAAAGACATCTGATCCATTGCACTCGTCGTGGACTCTTAAGGCAAGCTTCTTGCTTGAGTCAGAGACGTTTGAAACATCACCAAAAATGTAAACAGTCAACCCACCAATTGGTGGCAAGAAAACTTTCAAGTCAGGTCTGGTGATCAATTCTGGGTACATACCATTGGTGTCTTCAAATAATGCTTTTCTCAACTCGACTTCAGTGATCCCAAATCTTTTGGCAACACCTGGCAAGTACCAGACTGGTTCAACAGCAATCTTGGAGACATTCAAGTCACCATTTGAGTTGATGACGACCTCGCCATCAACCTGTAATCTGCCCTCAGTGACAGCTTCCTTCAGCTCAGATAGTTGCATGTGTGCCTTAGTGACGGAAATGGTTGGTCTAATCTCAACATCCTCCTCCTTCGATACCTCATCGTACAACCAAGGAGTCAAATGGCCAAATGGGTCCATAGAAACAATTTTCTCGCTGTCATACCATTGTGGATGTTCCAAAATTTCAAAAGCAGGTTGAGTGTTCGTGTAATCGGCAGTGTAATTTGGATCAAGCTGCTTTGATCCAACTGCGAGGGCGTGATAAATGGAGTAGGAACCAGAGTGAGCACCAATGGCATTGTGCTTTGACAAACCAGATCTCAGTCTTGATGGCACAATGGCACCTCTTACAAGGGGATCCTTCTCACCCCAATTCATGGTCATTGGTTTGATGGAAGGGTCATTTGTGTATGTTGTGAGCACAACGTCCTTGAGTTGGGCGGCTACTTCATTAACCAACTTGATCTCGTGTTGGTGCCCGGAACAGGCAGTAGACATATTGTTTGATGTGGCGACAAGAGCAGCAGCTGGAGCCATTGTGGAAGTAGTAGTAATTGATGATGAGAGGAAGGCAAACGTGGAAAGTGAGAAAGCCGGCCGGCTGCCTTTTTATACCTTCTGTGGAATGTGTCACCTCCTGGTTATCGCCTGCGCAGTTTTTACGTTGTGTCTTATCACCCACGGCTTTACTGCTATCACCGCGGGAGATAAGGTTCAACTAGTATGCTACAAGGGGAACTCGCAACAGATTTCCTATCCCTCAATGGTCATATCCTTTGGACACAGTAAACCACATGAAGACGCATTTTCGTCTTCCTAGCAGTCAGTATTGTCTGTGGTAGTATGTGATTACATCATGACTGTCTGCACTTCGCTATGCTACTGTCAACGTAACTGCAACATTACTCTAAAGAGTTTTCGAAGCCTCAAATCTGGTCCCTTGGCCCAGTTGGTTAAGGCGTGGTGCTAATAACGCCAAGATCAGCAGTTCGATCCTGCTAGGGACCACTTTATTTTTTGCCTCTTTGGTCACTTTGTGGAATGTTGGACACTGATGGTACACCTCAAAATAAAGACAGATTTGAAGTGCACTATAGAGCTATTTTTGATACTAGTCGTGTCATAGTTAAAGCACCAGGACTTTTTGTGCCCCAAAAAAAGTTGAAGGCTCTCACCCCACAATGGTTCACTTTGGTGAACACCTGGGTGTTTGGTAATCTACATGATGACTAGCCCAAAACTCTATATTCATAGTAAGGTATGTACAAGTTATCAAAAGCGACTAATCACAGCTTCAAGTTATCTAAGCTAACAATACCAGACTTTTGGAAACCAATGGCAGCGTTGTTAATCTTAGAACCGAAATTCTCTTCAGAATTGACCTTCTTAACAACGGTGTTCCTTGGCTCAGCATTCTTCGCCTTCTGTATAGCCTGATAAAGTTTATCATTCTCCTTGACCAGGTATCCTCTTTTGTCTACTCTACTGTAGTAGTGCACATCGCTCTTCTTCACCGGTCTGGCCGGTAGTGGAATATATCCTCTGGTTTTTAGGAAATACTGTGGATGCAGATGGGCTCTTAGTGACAATTTGGAGAAGTAGCGGGCAGTAAAGTCACCGCCAGCCTTCTCAATAGCTCTGATCGCATCAGTGGATGCCCTCGTTGCCTCAACCTTGATTGCGTGGTTGAAGCTCTCTCCACCACAGGCCAAAATCTTGACACCATCTCTCAAAGTACCGGAAATCAACCCACTTTGCTTCATCTTTCTCATATCAAGCACCTCACCTTCTTGAAGCACTAGTCTCCCGCTGTCCAAGAATGACGATATACGTGTGAGGTTAACAACCTTCAAATCTGGAGCTGTAACACGTTTGAAACCAGTCTTTGGAAACAGCTTTACAATAGGCGTCTGACCACCTTCAAACCATGGCTTTACGGAACCACGGGCCTTCTGACCCTTCTGACCACGACCGGCAGTCTTACCATAGCCTGAGGATGGACCTCTACCGACACGCTTAAAAGCCTTAGTGGAGTTTACTGGTGGGTGAAGAATCGACAGCAAGGACACTGAACGTGTTAATTGCTGATGGACTGGCGTCCACAGAAGGGATCTGAGAGAGAACATCTGTCGCTGTTGAGGATGTCGTCTTTGCTTGTTGACCGTAAGTTTTCGACTCTGCTTTTTTTCAAGGAAATTTTCCTGACACGTGGCCGTACCGATTTTGAGTATCTGGGCTCGCAACGCTTTGGTATAGACTTTCACTACACTCTGCAAAGTCTGCACAGTCATTAGATGCTCTGATTTGTATCTTATTAGAACTTTGCACCCTCACAGACAAAAAGTCTCTGCTCATATTTATGACACCAACTAGAAATGGCTTTGGCGCTGCTCACCAAAGTGTCCCTTCTAGTATTACCACCAGTGATCAAGAACAATTCATAATTCGGAGTGACCCAAGCCAGACCAGCCAGACCTTGTTTTTCTCCTTCTCCTTCCCAATTGAGATACGAAACACTGACGCGAATTCCCCTATTGACAGATGCATGCAATTTAAGATAATAGGTACGTAGTTTCTTGACATTTGTTGACCCTTTTGTGGGCTGGATGAATTGCAAGTGACGCTTCGACTTGAAGATGAAATGATGAATTAGTGGCGCAGGAATATCCTTCACTGCAAGTCCATTATTCAAACTTTCCAGAATCTTCTCTATCAACCCACGTTGTTTCAACTCGGATGCCATTTTCGTGCCTGCCTCGCGTAATTCGTAAAATGCACCCTTGTCTGCACTCAGTAGGATCAATGCAGTCGAGGATATGAACTTCACATATGCATAGAGGAACCCATTTGCATTAAACTTCGGAAGGCAGATAGGAAGCCATAGTTCTTCATCTTGCGACTTTCCTTGGTTTGCGACTAGCGAGAAGAGAATCTGAAGGTCAATAGTGTGCAATGTGTGGTTTCTTGGACGCATGATGTTGATAAGTCGTCCATCTGGTCCAACAGCAAGGCCGTACAGTACTGACTTCGAACGATGGGCAAGCAGCACCTTTTTTATCTTGTCCCGTGTAGAATTGCGAAGCTTGAGTGATTGCAATGCACCGACAAGGATTCCCGGGTTGAAAGACATCATGTCCTGGCAAAGAAGATCAAGACCTGTGATATCAGCTCGGCCCAGGTGCTTCCTGAGATCGAACCCTTCCTTGTTTTGGAAGGCCTTCATGATATGTGGTTTACTTAGTGTAGAGAGAAGGAAACTGTGAAGAAGATCCAGTTGATTTAGCAATTCAGCTTCTGTTTCTCCAATTTGCGAGACGGCCATGAGAATGATCGGGGATTGATTAAGGATGGTGAATCTGGTGTCTTGAGTGACAAATGACTTCAGTTTTAGTCCATCGAGTAAGAATGAGGACACGACAGTCTGAATGACACCAGCAAATACTTCACCAGCATCCTCAGATGTAAAGTAAATGGGCTTCCCTGCGCTCGAAAGAATAAAAAATTCTTTTCTCCCAGGAATTTCCTGCTCATCATACTCCATGAAACTCAACCCACCCTCCCCATCAATCATGCTCTCCTCCAGTCTCTCATTGAATCTAACCCCATTCACACTCTCCAGTTCATCATCGCTGTAGATTGTAAGCGTTGGATTTGTCCTTATCGTGTATTGATCACCGTCCATCATACCATGATAATTGAACCCAAGACCGTACTCGTTGTTGAGGGAATAGATACTTTGGCTGTCACTAAAGGTGTTTCGCTGGATTGTGCCCTGGACTGGCAACTCCACAGACACACTGGTGGTTGGTTGTGGGGACTGCAGGTCAGGGAGTCGAAGGGACTGAATTGATTGGGATCTGCTGATGCGGAGATGGCTGGATGATGGTTTCCTAAGGAGGTGCTGTCCTGGCCGCTGGGGCATTACAGGTGGACGTACAGCACCGGTGTTGGGCTGCTGAGACAATGGGTCGCTGACATTTCGTTGCATACTCTGTATTCAAAGTTCAGTTGGGCGCAAGTTAATGGTTCTGAAGTATCCCACTACGGTTCAGAGCGTGTTTTATGTCAAAAACAACAACACACAGTTTGTAAAGCAATTTCGTGTAGAGTATTGTGTGCACACGTGCACAATATGATTATTTGGTCAGATATTACGTAAATCTAGCCGGGTAACCTCATCGCTAGGAAAAATTTATTCTGTGGGCTTCAACTAAAGTTCAGACATCTTCACCAGATCTGTTAGGACTACAAAGCAAAGCTTTTCACTTTGCAACATGTCTGGCACTGAATTTACCAAACCAGTCAGAGAGACACGCGGTACCTCCAGTCGTGAAAAGAGACAATCTCCAACTGATGACCTAGATAAGAAGACTCTATTTGTGAGATCAATTCCATTTGAAGTGACGAGCGAGCAGCTATCTGACTTCTTCTCGCAGTTTTGCCCTGTTAAACACGCTGTTGTTGTAAATGACACAGATGGAAAATCTAGAGGGTTTGGTTTTGTTAGTTTTGGTGAAGACGACGATACTCAAACTGCGCTTGTGTCAGCTCGTAAGATCAAGATGGGCAACAGACTGTTGAGGGTGGATATTGCGAAGCGCAGAGATCGTAAAGATAGAAATGGCACAGGATCTGCTACTCCTGTTGTGAAAGAGCCACGTGAGGAAGTCGAGAAGAGAAAGGCCCGTTTGATTATCAGAAATTTACCATGGAGTGTTCGTGACCCAGAAATATTGAAGAAAGTATTTGCGAAGTATGGTGCGGTGACTGATGCGTACATTCCAAGAGGGAGAGCTGGTAAAATGAGTGGGTTTGGTTTTGTTACGATGAAGAAGGATGCAAACGCCGAACGTGCCATTAAGGAATCCCAAGGCTTGAAGATTGAAGGCAGAGAAGTTGCTGTTGACTTCGCGCTGGAGAAGTCTAAATGGTTGGAGCATCAAAAGAACCAACCAGCGGATAATGAGGAGGACAATGACAATCCGGAGGACAATGACAATCCGGAGGACAAAGACGAGGTTGATGGTGATGACGAAAGTGACGAAGAGGAGCTGAAGGATGACGAGAACCCTGAAGATGAAGTTGAAGACAGTGACTCTGACCACTCTGATCACGAACCAGAAGAGGGTCAAGAACTTGAACAGGAAGAGGAAGAAAGACCGCAACGCAAGCAAACTAACCGTCAAGAGAACTTTTCTGTCTTTGTCCGTAACATTCCTTACGACACTGATGAGGAGGATCTCAAGGATCACTTCTCCAAGTTTGGTGCTGTGAAGTACGCTCTACCCGTCATTGACAAGCAAACAGGATTGGCCCGTGGTACTGCATTTGTTTCCTTCTATGAACAAGAAGCTTATGATAAGTGTCTGCAGAATGCTCCAGACTCATCACAAACATCTATTTTGATCTCTGATGATGTTGCTCTGGAGTATGTCTTTGAAGGAAGAATCCTTTCCATTTCACCAACAGTTGACCGAGAAAATGCTGCCCGTTTAACAGAGAAGAACGCCGCGAAGAGAAGCGAAATTCTGGGGAAGGCACCTGGGGAAAAGGACCGCAGAAACCTCTACCTGTTGAACGAAGGTCGTATCACTTCTAACTCTCGACTTGCTGAAAAATTGAGCGCAGCTGATCTTGAAATCAGAGAAAAGTCGTACAAGTTGCGTGTGCAACATCTGAACAAGAATCCTGCATTACATCTATCTCTCACGCGTCTGGCCATTAGAAACCTGCCTAGAGCAATGACGGCTAAGTCACTCAAAGCCCTTGGTCGTAAGGCTGTGGTGCAATTTGCCACCGAGGTGAGACAGGAGAAGAGACAGCCTCTATCTAAAGAGGAGTTGAAGAGATCGAAATTCGAGAAGGAACACTGGCAGATCGGTGATGAAGAAAGCAAGAGATCTAAGAAGCAGGGTGTTGTGCGCCAGTCGAAGATCATTATGGAAGTAAAGGGCTCTGGTGACCAAGGTAGATCAAGAGGTTATGGGTTTTTGGAATTTAGAGATCACAAGTCTGCTCTTATGGGTTTGAGATGGTTGAATGCACACACTGTGACTAGAGATGAGATCCTGGAAGGACTTAGTGATGAAGAAAAACAAGTCGCTGAGCGTGAAAAATTCAACAAAAGAATTCTTGTTGTGGAGTTTGCCATTGAGCACGCAAATATCATTAAGAGAAGAAGAGAGAAGATGGAACAAGCCAGAAAAGATGCTGATCAGTTAAAGAGAAAAAGAGGCGATGGTGAGGCTGCTGAAGGAAATGAAGAGGATGATGTGGAGGAAGAAGATGATAGTGACGACGAGGATGAGCCAGCTACGAAAAAGCAGAAGAAGGACAAGACTGGTAGAAAGCCATCCAAAAAGGGTAACATGAACAAGGGCCCTAAAACAGCACCGGCCAATGATGAGAAGAAGGCAGATGTTCAGCCAGATGCCAAATTAGATGAGGATACCAAAAAGTTGATTGGTATGAAGAGAAAGAGAAAGCAGGTGAGAAAGGGTAAATAGAATCAGTGAGACCTAAATACTATTCATTGTATATTAAATTAGGATTCTCTTTTTCGTTAGATCCTCCTAAATTGCTAAATTGAAACAAGTTGAACAGGAAAAAAAAAATTCAAAATCTAACGTAAACAGTCACAGGCCCACCAAAAAGCACAAATCCTCGCTGCACATGGCCGATCAGGAACCATTTGAGTCCGCTCCAGAGGTCTCACTAGCCGGACGATTGTCTGCTCTGGGCCCAGAGTGGGTCCCACTCTTTCAGACACCAGTAAGTTTCGAGACTATCCATTTTGAAAAGGCAATGCAGAACTTGATTAGAGAACCCAACATCAACTCTACGGTGATCCTGAGGGCTGACATTATAATAGAGAACACTACTACACAACCAAAGGGTGAAATAACCTCTTTCAGATCACCCTTGGCCGATTCCGCTCCCGAGATTCCTACAGCTAACTCTCAGGATGTCATATTAGCGAAGAACCTGGATGACTTAGAGGTGAAACAAGTGCCCCTGGTACCTATCAACAGAAGCAAAGTGGAGATTGTGAGAAGGATCGTACCACGTAATCCGTTCAAAGACAGCATCATCAACCAAACGTGCTCAGTTTTACAACTGGATTGTGATGAGAGTGGCCAGTTCAAGGACACACTGATTGTCTACTACCCCCATATTGACAAACAAGAGGATTGTCCTTTTTACTTACCTTCTGTGCAAGCAGTTGGTATTCTCCATTCCCATGGGCAACTATCTTGCCACTACCTCCCTTTTAAGTTCTTTGATCCATCCACAGTGAGCCAATTCCCGGCTGGTGATTTCAACAACCGTGATGTGCGCATCGCACTACGACTCCTCCAAACTGCAAAGAAACACTCCACTGGAGTTCAGTCCGGTTATCAAAAGCGTGTTGAGCACGACCGTGTGGTCTCCAAGGTGGCATTTCAAGACCGTTACATTACTTTGAAGAAGAAATACTCCAAACAGCTTGTTGAACAATGGGTCGAGTCTACTGATCCACGGAAACATGTCTTTGAGGACATTGCCATTGCTGCATTCTTGATTGAGCTATGGGGTAAGATCTATACTGACAAAACTAGTTTTGAGTTTTGTGATATTGGCTGCGGGAATGGGCTTTTGGTTCATCTGTTGCTCTCTGAAGGATTTGTTGGACAGGGGATCGATGCTAGAGCACGCAAATCCTGGAAGACTTACTCACAATCGACACAACAGGCTCTGCATGAACAAGTTATTGTTCCATCAGTGCTTTTAAGGCCACATCCTGCTGTATCTGTCCTTGCCCCGCATCTAAGAGACAATGGCCGTGTCTTTCAAGTTCCAGTTCCTAACGTAAGTGAGCCAGGTGTGCCCACGTTTGCATATCACTCGTCTGCCTCTTTAATAGCATCACCGTTGGTCCACACTGCTGAATTTTCTAACAAAGAGACCTTTATCATTGGAAACCATTCTGACGAGCTCACTTGTTGGATTCCATTGCTAGGATATCCTTTCCTCGTGATTCCTTGTTGCTCTCACGGTTTGAACGGAGCCAGAGCTCGCTACCCTGTCAAGAAGCAGCGCCAACAAACTGCTGGGAACTCAACATATGTCGCTTTAGTTGACCACGTTGAAAGCCTAGCCAAAGCAGTTGGCTGGAAAGTGGAGCGCGAGATGTTGAGAATCCCATCAACGAGGAATGCTGCGATTATTGGCTATGAGAGAGAGAAAAAAGGTGCTGCGCGCAGTGTGTATGATATGCTGTTAATGGAAGGAGGTGCGGAGGGATGGGTCGAGAATGCAATGGCCCTGACCAAACGGGCACCACGGTCGCATTGATGGACACTAAATATCTACAAGAGCACAAGATATAGCAGATTAGTAAGAATAGTAGATATGATGCGACAAAGGAAATTGCAGTCATCCCTTGAATAACTGGTGATATTATGTTACTTGAGTATTGCAGTCCCATTCTGATCTGATATACTACTCACTGACCGAAATCAAATGCCACTGGACATAAACGACGAGTTCAAACCAGATATCACTACAATCTCCTAAAACACATGGGTATATTTGAATTAAGAGGGTATCAAGCTAGAAAAATATAGTTGCAAGACTAATAGCACCCATCAGCCAGTTTGAAGCTGCAAAAATGGTGGCGCCAGAGCCCGCAGCAATAGAAGCAGACGGTAAAGTAGATGTGGCATTGCCCGAGACAGTAGACACTATAGAAGTGACAACGGTGGCTCCGCCCGAAACAGTAGACAATATAGAGGTGACAACGGTGGCTTCTGTTCTCGTTTCATCATTGGTCAAAGCAGTTGTTTTGTCAGCTGATTTAGCAATAGTTTCATGGGTCTCCTCTTCGGTTGTCACAGTCGTGGCACCAGTAGGCTTCACGGTGGCCGCAAAGTCTGTCTCTGAAACAGCAGTGGAGGTTACCTTAGCTGTACACCTAGAACACTCAACAGTCTTGGTGGTGGTCATATCTTCGTTTGTAACCACGATAATTTGAGAAGTCTCAGTCTTGATGCTAACATGGCCACTAGAATCAGTGGTTGCAACCTTGGTGATGACTCTAGTCTCAGTTTCCTTGTCCCCATTAGTAGTAGTGACGGTAGAGCATGGCTCAGTGATTGTGAGAGTCTGTACACCAGAGGTATCAGTGACCGTCACAGTAGCGACAGAAACTTCAGAGCCAGCGGAAGTGACACTGTCGGAGTTGATGGAAGTGACATCAATTGACGAACCAGAAGGTTCAGAGGATAAAGAAGAAGAAGTTGAAGATATGACCTCAACATCAGAAGCTGAAGAAAGTGTAACGGAAGAAGAGGAAGAGGCGGCTCTTTCGACTGTGAAGCTCAGTTCCCATCTACGAACCTCTCTTTTAGCCAATCTGTTTGAATCACCTGAGTTCAATTCAATCACAGATCTGAAAGTGTAGGACGCAGCTTGATACAGTGCTTTGGCACCAATAACCACTCTCACAACACTAGTTTTTTCCACTTGTTGGGTGAAATCCGCAGAGTAAGACCCAGAATTTAGGCTTATTAGTGGTGGCTCCACCTCGTTGTCATCGACAAAGAAGGACACCTCGTCAAACGCATATGCAGATACATCAGCATTACCAGAGACAGAAACATCACTCCATGGACCCAGGGCACCAGGGATTGTAATCTCAATATGTGGATTCCCATCAGCATCAAGGAATCCAGTAACAGAAGGTGCTAGAGTGGAAGCAGTTAGAGAAGAGACAGAAATTGACTCATCAACAGTCGTGGAAGATGATGCGATTGAAGATTCAATAGAAGACTCAATAGAGGACTCGACAGCAGATGAAGCTTCAGCAGAGGACTCAATAGAGGACTCA